>PVJO010007170.1:0-83739 GCA_004026905.1 Hystrix cristata | reverse complement strand
TGGATTTTCTCCCATCACCGCTAACCTCTCCCCTGTCTTCCTCTTCCTCAGTGGAAGGCTCCCCAGCAGGCGCCTTCTGCTGCTCGCTCTGGAGTTCAGCAAGTTCTCCTGTTGTCGGCTCCTCCTTGTGGTCCTCAACAAGCTCCTCTACGCCTGCGCCATCCACATTCGGACCCTCACTCTTGCCCGTGGACAAGTCTCCTCCACTCCGTCTGCATCAGACCCTTCAAAGTCACATTCGGTGACACATTCTGGCCACAGTTTCCTCCAGCCTGAATTTAAAGTCTGGTAAGTGACATATTCCCAGGCTTTGTCCATGACATTGCTGCAGTAGAGGACATTGAAATGCTCCTTCCAGAGCTCTTTCAGAGTCAAGGACATCTCTTCAGTGACATTAAAACACCCGGTGATGAGCGCCTCTGTGTACAGCTTCTTGAAGCTGCAGATTGCTTGCTGGTCCAAGGGCTGCAGAAGAGTGTCGTGTTGGGAGTGCGGGGAGGAACTTGACCTTTATGAAATCATACTCAGCATCCAGATCCTCTACCAAGGCCGGAGGGTGCGCCGGGGCATCGTCCCTCAGAAGAAGGCAGCTTTCAGGCAGTTGGTTGTCAGAAAGATATTTCTTAACGGTGGGTGTGAGCACTTGGTGCAGCCATCCCATGAACAATTGCCATATGACCCAAGTTTCCACATTGGCCCTGCACACGACAGGCAGTCTGGCCTTGTTCACATTGTGTTCCTTGAATGAATGAGGGTTCTGGAGATCATATACCACAGTGGTTTAATCTTCAGGTCTGTGCTTGTGTTTACACACAGCAAAAGGGTCAATCAGGCCTTCATGGGCTTGTGCCTCAGCAGCACATTTTCTTCCTGAGTGGTGTAGGTTCTGTTTGGCATCTTCTTCCAGAAGAGCCCTGTTTCATCACAGTTGAGCACTGATTGAGCAATGTAGCCTTCTGCCTTCATGAATTCTGAGAATTCTGTCTTGTAGGCTTCCGCAGCAGCCTTGTCAGAACTGGAAGCCTCATCATGTCTTATCACACTGTGGATGTCACTTCTGTTATGGAATTTATCAAACCACCCTCAACTGGCTTTGAATTCATCACTTGTTGCACTCATAGAGGGGTTTTCTTGCAGTAAATCACTGTGCAATTTCCTTGCTTTCTCACAGATCATGGCTTCACTAATGCTATCACCTACTACTGTTTCTCTTTCAACCACACTGACAAAAGTTTTTCCACCTCTTTCAGCACTTGTTTCCTCTGCTTGGTTAACAGTGTCACTCCTTTTGCCACATCAGCTCCTTTGATGGCATCTTTATTCTCTGAAATAGTCAAGATCATCAACTACACCATCTTGTACTCCGAGGCCAGATCAGTCACACGTATACCATACTCATGCTTTTCTACAACTTCCTTCTACAATGCAGTGGTTATTTTTTTCAAAACCTTCTTACTATTCTTGCTCTGAACATTCTTGTCACCTTCGTTACCACTCTGCACTTTCTTTTTACCACTACACTTGCTCTGCACTTTCTTTGGAGCCATGCTGGATTGAATAACACTGTACAGTATTGTGTATGCTAAAAAGCACACAAAAAAAGTTTCACAGCAAGTGTGAACGAGCCTGTCTGCAACCACTATCTCAACTAGAGGAAGCCATGACCACGTGTCAGAGTGGGTAAGATGGCTGTGTTTGTGTTCATACAGGGAAAATGGCTGTGCCCATGTTTGTCATCCAGTGCAAAGCCAAGTTTTACTGGGTGCTTCTGTACGTGAACCAAATTGTTTGGGAACAGAAGCATTCGTGAAACGAGGTACTACTGTAATGGAATGAAAGACTGGTTTCCCTCTGACAAGAGCACTAAGTCCTGGGGGTCAGGTGGGAGGGCATTCCTGCCAGGCTGGACTCACCTGTTGTCACCAATTTCAGTACCACAGGCCCTGTCTCCTCTCTGTGTTAGTCTGATCCAGCTACCATGACAGGACCACAGTGTGTAGCTAACAAACCAGAAATGTCTTCAGAATCCCAGATGCTGCAAGCCCCAGATCAGGGTGTCAGCAGCTCTGGTTTCTTCTGAGGTGTTTTTCCTGGGCTGAGAGACCCTGTCTTCTCCCTGTGTCCGTGACTTAATGAGTCACCCCTCTGCGAGTGTCTAATCTCCTCTTCTTAGGTCACCACCAGTCAGACTGAATTGGGGCCACCCTGAAGACCGCACCATAATTTAATCATCTCTTTAAAGGTCCTGTCTGTAAACACGGTCACTCTCTGAGGTGCAGGGATCAGGACTCACCATGAGAAGTTTGCAGAGTACAGCCCCTAACCATTTCCTGAAATGCTGAAGGGAGAAATAAAGGCATGTGTCTTGACATCTAAAAAGTTTATAAACTGTTTTCGTTGTTGCTGTTTTTGGTTTTGGCTAGCCTTGCAGGATTTGGGGACAGTGTCAAGTGTGAGGGACCTGTGCAGGCTGAGAGACTGACCCCTCCCAGGGTACTGGTGGATTTTATTAGTAAGCACGCCAAGGACAGGACGCCTGGCAGGGGCGGATGCAGACCCCTGGAGGCTGATGGTGACAAAAAGCCCACCGGTGAAGCAGCATACAGAAGGTGCACAAGAAGAGCTGGCAGGGTGTCCGAGGGCAGAGGCTGTCACAGAAATATCCTGCGTCTGACCCAAGGGATGACAGCCAGCCAGCCTTCCAGATTCCCCTGCAGCCTTGCTCCCCTGCAGCAGCCCCTCACCACCTGTCCTGCCTTATCTGTGCTGCAAATTACACCAGAACCCTGGCGCTGGCAGCCAGCACAGTGGGGCAGAGTGAGGGATGATAGGAGATGGGCCCTTACAGGTGGTCTTTGCATACAATGCGTGATCAAAAAATTCAGTGGCCGTTTACATTTTTTAAAAATTTATTACAGTAGAAGACAGATCACTCTTAATCCCCCTCAAAATACTTCCTCTCACTTCAAACATATTCATTCCATCATTCTTGACACTGTCTGAAGCAGCTCTGGAAGTCCCCTCTAGGGAGTGTCTTCCGTTGTGCCATTGTGGTTGCCTCGATGTCTTGAATCAATTTAAAATGTTTACCTTTCATGGTCATTTTGACTTTGGGGAAGAGCCAGAAGTCTCACAATGCCAGCAGCATTCACCAAATGTCTGATCACTTTAAAGAACTCAGTGGTAGAGTGCTTGCTTAGCATGTACAGAGCTCTGGGTTCCATCCCCAGCATTGCAAAAATGATAAATAAAAATAAGGCTCATGAAAGATGGCATCTACTCACATCTGCCCCTGGCCGGGGGATGGGGGGACCTGACATGTTCCCATCTGGCCCCAAAGACAGGAGTGAAAGCTCGTGTTTCCATACTCCCTGGGTGTGCAGATCCCAGGAGGGCTTACACATATCTGGGCTATCGTGGGGTGGCTGAGCGGCTTGCCCTGAGGCTGGCAGGATGTTGACCCTACTCAGGAGGATATAAGAATGGTCTTGCTATATAGGGACCAGAAAATCAGCCAGTGAGACTGCATCACAGCCCCAGGGGAGTGTCTACTGACAACCACCCAGTCTTGCATGAAGACTTTCCTTCTCAGTGTGGGGCACAGCCCTCTGTCCCTGTTGCCCACCTGGCATGCAGACTCATCCTCTCACACAGCTCCTTGTCCCTGGTCTGGGAGCCTCCAGAACTTCTGGGCCCCCAAACAATCTACTGGTCCCAGATCAGGTGACTGAGTCTCTTTTACCTATCCTTTGTCCCTCTCAACCAAAGCCCTGCTGTAAGGTGGTCCAGTCTACCAAAGTGGCACCTATGCAGTTAGGTCATGAAACCTGTTTATCTTGAAGGACAAGGAGGGCCTGGTCCTGAGCAAGGCCAGAGAGGGAAAATGCTTCCATTTCCTCCCAGGTGCTTCCCCTCTCCAAGGCAAGATGAGGTCTGACTAAGCATGTTGGATTGACTTATGTCATGCTGACCTTGCATAGTTTGTATGAGGATCAATTAAAATCGTGGATGTAAAATTGTCTCCTAAACGTGAAAAGGGGCTCTGAGCTGAAAGAGAAAGAAAGAGCCTGAAATTCCAGTCCCTGCCAACAGTCAAGGCACCCAAATGCCTTAGGCATTTATAGGGTATTTATAGGGCTAGTCCCAGAAGAGCTGGGACGTATCTTTAAGAAGTGGGGTGAGGGGCAAAAGAGGAAAAGTGCGAACTTTTCAAAGCGTCATCACAGGACACTGTGCTGGCCAAATCTTCTCTTCTCTTGCCCAGGCATGAGGACACATGTGATCGCCACTCTCAATAGTCCCAAATACTGTGAGACCGTCTAGATATTGCTTCTGTATCATAATACAACAGCATTACTTCATATAGGAGCCTTCTTTTAGAACTTGGGAATCTTTGCTATTTAGAGACATAGACATTATTTATAATTGACTTTGATTTACAAGACCGAAAAGAAAGACTTGTGTTTCAGTTACCATTTGTCTTTTATTTTTATTGTCTCTATTTTTTGTCCTTTGTGTGATTTTGAAAACTTGCCTGCAGCAGCTGATCCGAGTATCACAACCTGTCATTTCAGAGGTATGGTCAACACAGATTTCCCAAACATGCCTTTTCTCTTGGACAGTTGGCTTCTTTCTGGGTGTTCTGGGCTCACTGTCTAGACGGGGGATTCATGGTGGCTTTGCCCTGCCGCACACTCCACCCAGCCCCCACCCACTTCTGCCTGTGACCGGTTCTCACAGCCATCCTGGAATAAATACGCTCTGTCTCTACAGCAGAATCTTTCTTTATCCCCTTAGTGACCATGGAAACTGATTCATCGCCGTGGGGTTTCTGTCTGGGAACAGCTTCCAGACAGCCCCGCCATGTTCTAGCCCACGTGTGGGATCTGGATTTGAATCTGGCCATTCTCTTGCTTTTGTTTTGATTCACTGGGTCTCCTCTGGGATGTGGTTGCTGCCTCTTTCTGTCCCATTCCTCCGCCACCACCCTCCAGTTCCATCCCTAGCCAGCCTCAGGTTTAATCCAAGGGAAATTCTTGTTGGTCAGCGACCTGTGAAGCTTCTAGAATCAGATGCCCAGTGTCAGGAGTGTGCCACCCTCCTCTGAGTCTGGCCTGCTCTGGCCAAAGGGTGAGTTTGTGGGCATCAAATCATGTGGTTTCCTGTCTCAACTGAGGGTTATTCAACAATCTTGGTGGCATTTTTAGGGGCTTTGATGGTATAAGGAGAAGCATGTCTTTCTACATTGGAAAATAACTACTCTGTTGGGTCTGGAATTCATTTTCTTTGTCTAATTATTTTCAATCAAATGGCATTTTGAGGAAGCCACTGTGAACTTGTTTAATAAGTCTTCTGTTGTGTTTTTGTGGTTTTCTCAATGTTCAGAAAGATATTTCATCCCTTTAAGAAGTCCTGACAAGAAGTTACAGAGAATTAACAGAGACCAGGTTGTAAAACGGAGATGGACCATCCATCAGGGCGGAGGCACTGTTGATAGGTTGAGAAGCCCCTCCATAAAGAGGAAACGAGTGTGTCCTCCCTTTTATGCAGTCAAGATATTACACCCAGTAAAGACTTGAAATATTTATCAACACCTGAGAATTCAGAGTCCTCGTTAGAGCAGGGCAGACAGTGAGAACAAGACATTCACAGATCCACAGAGAGACCTCAGGGAAGAAATTACTTCTTTCTATGGGTGGCTGGCAGCAGAGGAAGAGCTTGACACTGAGAAGGTGCCACGGGCAATGTGGCAGAACACAACACTGAAATTCTTTGCTTCTTTTCCCATTAAAAGATGGGATCTATGTCTTTCCGCCTAATAGACTTGAGAGTACTTTGACCAGTAAGTATGGTGGGTGTGACACTGTATAACTCATAAAACTTGGTCCCACAGGCCATGAAGATTCTGCCTTGTTTGAGGGGATGCTCACTCTTGGGTCTTTGTACCTGAGGGAGAAGTCTGATCATCTTGAGGTGGCCATGCTGTGAGGAAGCCAATGCACCAGGAAAGGCCACACGGGACCTCTAATTAGCAGTCAGAGTCTTTGAGTCACCTGACCCAGATGCCAGGTGCTTTAGTGGACAGACCCTACCTGTCAGGCCACCTCCACCTCTGAGCTTTCTCTGCCGAAGTGCCAGACATCCAGGAGCAGAGACAGCCAAGATATCTGTGATCTGTCCAAATTCCTGAGCCACAGAATTTATCAACTCAGTGAAGTGGCTTTTTGAAGCCCCTAAATTTTGTACTGTTAGAAATTGGAGCTAACAAGGTATAAATCAGGGACAATGAAGCAGATTAAGGCATTAGGTGGTGAGAGGGAGGTTTGGAGTTGGGGAAGATATTTCAGACAGAGTGACAGGAAATGTCCGTGAGGAGTCGAGCAAAGTAGCACACACCAACACTCAGGAAGCTGAGGCAAAAGGATTGCTAGTTTGAGGCCAGCCTGGGCTACATGGCAAGAACTTGTCTCTAAAAAAAAGTCTCTGAGAAGCTGGCAGTGCAGCAAGCTAAAGTGGAGGGGCACGTGCCCTAGGAATGGGGGCAATCGTGCCAAGGGGCTGAGATGGGGAATGAGGTTATTCAGGGGACAGCAAGATAGGGAGGTAGAGAAGAGCAGGAGGTAAGAGAGGGAGGGAGCAGCATGTAGGGCTGCATTGGCCTCAAACGGAGCTTTCTTGTCCCTGAGATGCAACACAATTTACAGGAGGAGAGGTTTAGTTTAACTCCTGGTTTCAGGAATCCAGTCCATAGTTGACAGGTTCTAAGGCAGGAACATGGTGGCAGAAGGCATGGCAGACAAAAGCTGCTTAGTTCATGGCAGCCACGAAGCAGACCAGGGGAACAGCAGCAGAGAAGAAGGGGTGAGGGACCAGACATAGACCCTGAGGTCACACTTTCATAACCCATTGACACACAGCCAGGAGCTTGTTCTACTAATCCACTAGCTTTTTCTTAATCTAATGAAGTTGACGTGTCAGGATTGCCATGTTACAAGGGGTTTGGGTTCTATCCTAAGCCAGTGTGAATCTTGGAGTAAGGTATATTCTCTGCACTGCTTCCCTCATATTTTTATCCAGTCTAGCAACTTCAGATAGCTTCTGTGGGCTGATAATTTCTAACCCAGAACTCTGCTCCAAACAACAGATACTTTAGCTGCCTACTCAGCTCCCCTATTATTAGTAGACATTTAAAACACAAAATATACAAAATATGAGCTTATTACCACACCCAAATCTACTCCTCCCACTGCCCATCCAATATCATCAGATGGCAGCTCAGGTGCCCAGGGGGTCTGGCTCCTTTCTTCCACACCTAGTGTCTGATACCAGGGATCCCACTGGCTCTGTCCATGCCAGTTTCCCCTGTTTCCATCCTCCTGGCACAAAATGTGGCTGTTTAAAATCTGATGATGGTCTGATTTTCTCTCCCTTTTCAGTAGCTTGGTCTTTTTGCCTGAATGTTGAAGGGATTTCATGTTTTCCTTTAAAAATCTAAACATTTTACCAGGATTATTTTGGTTTTGACTTTCTATATGTAGTTCATTACATTATATTTATGACATTAATTTCAGAAAAGTGTTTTTGGATTACCAGTTTTAGTTTTTATTCTGTTTCTTGCTTTGGGTTTTTGTTTTACAGATTCCTATTATATAAATGTTGGGTCTTTTTCGCCTATCTTCTGTATTTGTTACTTTCTCTAAAATCCTTTTAAATTCCTTTTTCTTTCGATATAACTTTTTTCCATTTATACTTTCTATTTCTCTTTAAAAAAAACTGTCTTCTGGCTTAATGTTCTATTTTCTTCTTTTTAATTTAATTCTCCTTTCTGACATGATTTTTTCCTTTTTCTTAATACTTTTTCCTAATACTTTTCTGAATTCTATCATTTACTTCTGAATTTTTCTAACTATAATGTATATTACTCTTTTAGTTTACTATGAAATATGTTGTGGGTTCATTTGTTTTGTGGACACACTTTTTGGGGCATATTTTGATCTATAGGTATGTGATTCTGCAATTTTTATCTTTTTTCCTAAATAACTTTTGGTTCCATCTGATTTCATAGTTTTCTGTTGAAACTTTTTATGTGGAATTACTTTCTCTGAATCACTACAATATCCTCTTCCACAAAATACTAACCTTGATGGACTGGAGTTTCTTGTTCTGTTGTTTTCATGAATGGTCCAGAACATGTTGGCTCACGTGTGGAGGTTTCTACACTCTATACCTTTTCCCTCCCTGAGATGGTCTTCCCATTTGTCCCTCCTTTGTCTCTCTTGTCCCATATGATGCTCAATTTAATTTCTATTCCCAGCAGTTTCTTCTTGGTGTGGGAGCTTTTCCTGGTAGAAATTTGAGCTAATAAATTTTAGAATCCAAGAGACTATCTCAGACAGTTCTAGCCCTTTCAAATCTTTACTGTAGACCCCTTTCAGCCACTATTTAAATGGCCAAAACCTTTTCAGTGTTAGGAGCTAGTCTTAAATCAACTCTCCTAGCTTCCCATTGAGCCCCATTGGATATTTTGGGAGTCTCAGATTTGTCACAGGCTCTGACTCCCCTCTCTGATTCCTCTTATACAAGCACTAATACTACTCAGGTCCTCTATCTGTCTGTGATTTGTCTTCACCCACTTGTATTTTGGAAGTCATGGAGATACCTGGTCAGCTATTTTTTTGTGGTACATATTGTTAATGGATTTTTGGTTTGCTTTTATTTTCTAAAATTTGTACTACCAATTTTTCATGTTGGAATTTGCGTACATTAAAAATTATGTGATGGGCATCATCCCTGAATATTCTTATCTATAGGTGATACATGTACTAATCAGAGTAGTACCTTAGAAACATACATCAGATTGTGTAACACCTCTACTAACAATGCTTCTATGGTGTCATTACATTGAAAGTCCAGGTTCTTATATTGGTGTATAAGGTGCTGTGTCTTCTGGCTTCTTCCTCCCTACTTCCCTGTCACCTGTCTGGACTCATTTCTCTCCCTTGCCTGTTAGGCTAGTGCCACACTGGCCTCTGTCCTATTTCTCAAGAGCACTGAGAATGTTCTGCCCCAGGATGTTTGCACTTGCTATTTCCATTGTTGTTTATGTGAGTGTTGCTTTTCTCTGGAACCTTCCCTGGCTGTCCTATGCACAACTGCAACCTGTCCCCACGCCACTTAATTCACCACCTCCACCTTTCCTGCTTCCTTTTCCTTCTTGGCACTTATCATCACATATTTTCTTTATTAATTTACTTATTAATTTTCAAACGTTGAGTACACTGTAAATTCCATATCTTTTGGTCAAAAGTTATGCCATATCTTTTGGTCAAAAGTTAAATTTTTGTTGAGCATATGAGGGCAAGAGTAAATATATTTCAAAATCATCTGCTTTCATCATAGAGAATGTCAAAACAACAGAAATGGAAGTGGAAGAACTTAGGAGACTAACACAATAATCCAGGCAAGAGATGCAGGTAAAATTGGGGCTAAATCATAGAATTTGTGACTTATTATAAAGACAGAATTGGCAGACATGCTAATTATCAATGTGGGTTGGTAGATGCTGCTTGTTTGATGAATTATTGTAACAGTCAACTTCATGATAGGCTGGTCATAGCTCCTGACCCCTGTAAACCCTCAGCTCACGTTTTTATCAAATGACCAATCAGGTGTGGTATGGTAGGGGGGTGGGAATCCAAGGTATCCAGGATGGGGGTTTTGGGGTGGTAGGGATAGGGAAGGTTTTCCGTAAGTATTTGCTGCAGGCTAAACCTGTCTGTGGGTCAGGTTGGGGGACCTCATTTCTGTGGCATGTGCTTCTCCTCTTCCAGCAGGCTAGACCAGCCTCCTTGTGGTGGTCTTAGGGCAGCACTCCAGGGTAAAAAAATAGAAGCCATAAGGGCTGTTTAGCCTTGGACACCACAAACTGTTACATTCGCTAAATTCTATTGGTCAAATCAAGTTGCAGGCTGGCTCAGAGTCAAAGGGGGCCCTGAAGGAGACTCAACTCTTTGTATTTGTTTTGAGGCAGAATCTTACTGGCTTTGAACTTGCTATCCTCCTGCCTTAGCCTCCCAAGTGCTGGGATAACAGGGGAGGACCACCATACCCAGAAGACTTCAAAGTTTTTTTGTTTTGTTTTGCTTTTCCAGTACAATGGGTTGAACTCAGGGTCTTTGTACTGCTCTACATTCCAAATCACTTTTTTATTTTTTATTTTGAGACAGAGTCTCACTAAGCCACTAAGTTATACAGGCTGGGCTTTAACTTGCAAGCCTCCTGCCTCAGCCTCCCAGAGTGCCGAGATTACAGGTTTATGTCACCACTCCTGGTTGAAACTGCAACTCTTGATGGGAGTAGCACCTATGTCCTTATAAGGAGATGTGTTTACCAAAGTAGCAAGAATTTGTGGCCATATTTTGCATCTCCCACGGAAGGAAACGGACACTGTTGGCAGGTTTCCCTGTGGCAGCACTGTGCAGGTACAACACAGGTGTGATTCCGTTTACTACTCAAGGCAACCCTGAAGAAGGGGACCCAGGGACAGCAGACGGCCTATCCTCAGTCTGCAGCCAGAAAGGGGCTGGTGGCCTGTCCAGTCCACACTTGTCTGACCCTGAAAACCTGTTCTGCTTTTTTTTTCCTCTTCCTCTTTTAGTGGAGGGACTTGTCATGCATCAGTGATGTACCAAAGAGGAATCCAGTCAGCTTTGCTAAGCAGTTTTCTCTTCTCCTTTGCAGATTGAATGAGTTCCTTGCCATCTTTGGGATTGTTCCTCTCCCGGTCTTCCTGGTCTACATTACCAAGCCCTTTAGCATGAGGCACGGTTTTGCTCAGGGCAGACTCTGTCCTGTAGACAGTGTTCGTGTGGACCCAAATGCTACAAAGTGAGTTCAAGGCCAGCCTGGACTACATAGCAAGACCCTGTCTCAAACAGATAAACAAACAAACAAAAATTTATTACAGTAAAAGACATATTGTCATTAATTCCCTTCAAAATATTCTCCCTCACTTCAAACACACTTATCTCATTGTTCTTACTCCTTTCTGAAGCAGTTTTGGAAGTCTTTCGAGTGGCTTTATAAAATGTGGTTAAAAAAATACAGTGAATGTTGCTTCTGAGTGCTGCCCGAAGAAAAGGCAGGCTTTAAAAAATATTACATGTATACTCATCAGTAGATAACTGGATAAACAAAATGTTATACCTATACATAATGGAATACTATTCAGCTCTAAAGAATGACAAACCGGAGTCATTTTGAGGAAAATGGATGGACCTGGAAAATATAATGTTGAGTGAAATAAACCAGAATTGCAAGCTTGAATACCATATGGTATCCCTCATTTGAGTGAGGCAAAATACAAACAAAAGAAAAGGGTAAATAGGGAAGGGAGGGGAAGTGGAAGGGAGGAGGAATGGAAGGGATGAGTGGGGAAGAAGTGGGGGAACCAAGATATATCATGTACAGGTACAAATTAACTATGATGAGTGTGATCACTATATATACAATGTAACAATACATGTTGTTGGTAAATTTAAAAAGGATAAACAATGGATACAAAAAGGCAAAGTGTTAAATATAAACTAATAGGCAAAAAGTTCAGGGGAAAAAGAAGAGGGCAAAGAGGGAGGGAAATGGGAATCCAGAGGAATAATGGTATCTTAAAAATAAGAGCCTAATAATCCAAACTTAAAACAGTGACATGTACACTAGGTACTACAGTAACTTTATACAGTTGTGACTTACTGCTGTATGTAGGTGGTTGTTTACATTGCTCACTGTCATAAGCAAAATGCACAATGTATTGCAGTCTGTAAGCTTGTGTAATGGCCTGTAAGTTTGTGTAATTTTGCATAAATTTTAATAAAAATCTAGAAAAATAAATAATACAGTGTCCTCATCCGCCTTATTCACCAGATCTGGCACTGTGCAACTACTGGCTCTTCTCCAAAGTCAAAATGACCGTGAAAGAGAAACATTTTGAATTGATTCAGCACATTGAAGCAGGCACAACAGAAGAACTAAAGACACTCACAAAAAAGGACTCCCAGAATAAAGAGGGGACCAGGGGGGGTGTAAAGGTGGGTAATAGGGGGCATGAATAGGATCAAAGCAAGTTATACACATTGAACCCTTGCACCCCCCCAAAAATGTGAAACTATAGGGATGGGTCAAGGGGGCCTGGAGGCAGAGAATGATTAAAATACGTTATGTGCACGTACAAATCTGCCACAATGAAACCCATTAATCTGTATAACCAACACGCACTAATAAAAAGGTGAGAAAAAAGGAAGGAGGCAAGAGTGATGGGACAAGTGTGCTCGAACTGCGAGGGAGTATTTTGAGGGGGATTAATGCCCATGTCTTTTACTGTCATACATTTTTTTAAATTTACACATCCACTGTATGTTTTTAATCACACCTTGTACTTATATGTGGACTGGCCGTCTGGCTTCACTGTTGCCGTTCAGAGGGGAAGGATGGTCAGTGGTGCCTCCTTTTCAGGGCGGAGGTGAAGGGAAGAGGGCCTGTTGCCCGATTCTCTGCAGCCTTCCTTACCCTGCTCCTCTAGCCCTGCTCTTCTGTCCAAATATCCCGGCCAGCATGCAGGGAACAGTGGGACACAGAAGGAAACATGGCTCTCCCTGCAGCATCTGTAAGTTGATGCCTGGAGCCCAGTGATGATGTAACCGCAGGCATTGTGGGTGATGGCTGTCTCCCCGTGGGTGGCACCGCAGTCCAGGCCCAGCTGGGGAATCCCGCTGGTGACAACCCGGCATGCTGTTGTGCTGACGAGGC
The DNA here is from genome assembly GCA_004026905.1 of Hystrix cristata. Taxonomy (NCBI): domain Eukaryota; kingdom Metazoa; phylum Chordata; class Mammalia; order Rodentia; family Hystricidae; genus Hystrix; species Hystrix cristata. The sequence continues at coordinate 70,938 of PVJO010007170.1, read as the reverse complement.
AGCTGGTGGCCCAGCCCAGCTTCAAGTGTGACAGCATCTGCGTGGTGTGTGCAGGGCCAGCCAGCATCAGCATCTCCAGGACATACATCACCTCCACAGAGGCTCTTGTGGTCGATTCACTGATGACTCATTTATAATCTGGTTTCAACACTGTGACTCAAAATGCACCACTTTCATTAAAAATAACATTCACTGGGGTCTAACGGCTTTCTTTTTTTTTTTTTTCTCCCTTCTGTTTTTTACTGTACAGTGTGGTTTCTGGATGGGAAGCCATCAGGTGGAGGGGATGTTCTGAGGGACCTGAACATAATCGTGCCATGTCTGCTTGGGAACAACCATGCAGGCAGGGACTAAGCAGACAGCCTGAGTCCTGGTGAGGGGTCCCTCTGCCTTGTGAGCCCCAGTGTGTGAGGAATCTGTGTGCGTGCACATGTGTCTCCTCTGGTCCATGTACAAAGCATGGCGTAAGCTCCAGAAGTACCAGGACCACCTGCGATGCTTGTGAAAATGAAGATTCTTGGACCTGCCCTAAACCTCTGAGGGTGGGGGCCTGACAAACTCTTCAGAACCTTTTCAGGGATAGCCCTGACTTGGGATGAGAGGGAATGGGGACTCCCTTATGCAATCCTTCTTGGAGGTGAAGTAGAGAGGCAGACAGGCCCCAGTCTGAGATCTGGGGATGGAGGAGATGAGAGAGGAAGAGGTGAGGTGAAGGTGGGGGAACCCCAGGGCTGAAGTGGGCCTTGTGGGACTTTGTTAAATGCCTGCTTTCTGTGAAGCACCCACAGTCTTTCTGGTTTGGGGACCAAAGCTTGAGCCTCTCCTGTTTTCCTGGTTAAAAAAAGTATGATGTATTGATTATTCTGCAGAGAAAAAACCTTTACTGAAGCTGTTCCTTTATAGTTGTGTTCTTTAAAGGTGTTGCAAGCCTCAATAGGAAAGACTCTTTTAAAAAATTCAACTGGGGAGGGCTCCCTTAGTGGGGACAGAGTTTCAGTTTTACGAGATGGGTGTTGGTGATAGTGAATGAACTTCATACCCTCACACAGGACACTTAAGAATGGTTAGGATTGTAAATTGTTTGTTTTGTGCATTTTACCACAATAAAAAAAAATTGGCAAGGAAAGATACACTTGAGTGTGACCTGGATGAAAGTCTAGAGACTTCTCCATATCCCACCCCACCAAGGATGGTCTCAGTGGCTCTCTTGGGAAACCACCTTGTATTTCAGCCATTTGTAACTTGATTTTTCGACTTTGTTGCGCCTCTGAAGTTCCATTTCATGAAGGGTTTTCCCGTCTAGGCCAGGTGTAGGTTTGACCTGACAGGCCTGAGTTGGCCTCCCCAGCTCACACTCCACCCAAGGCCCCTCAGCGGCCAGGCCTCTCACAGAGGGTACGGGGCCTGAGACTGAGCGTGGAAAGGGACACTGTCACAGTGGCCTGGCCCCTCACAGGAGGGAGGACTTTGTCTCTCAGCATCTGTGGCTGTCCTGGGCTGGCTGCTGTGTCTTCCTGGACTTCCTGTGCTCAGTGGCACCACTGTCCTAGCCTTACTGGGGCGCTGTCACCTCCTGGCCAGGGGTTCTCTCCTTCTCCATTTCTTGCCTTCCTTGAGTCCTGCCTAAGGCTCCCGGTGGCCCTGGGCTGAGGTGCCCCTGCTCCTCCCCACCTCCTCCTGTCCCCTTGCTCACTGCTCCTCCCTGCATCTATCTGCCTCCAGCCTAAGAGACCTCCATGTGCCCCCCAGCACTGGCCCCCGCTTCTGGTCCTGCTGGGTGTCCTGGCTCCTTGTGGAAGGGGATGAGACTGTTGAGATGGAGCCCTGGCTCTGGGTCTCTACGGTACTCGTGGTGGTCCCTGGCCACTTCGGGCCCCTGCCTGTTCTCAGTCAGAAACTGGCTTCAGCTGAATTAATTGTAGCATCTTTGCCGTTTGCTTTGGAATTGGTTTGGCCATGGGACCTTTTTGAGCAAAGACAGGTAACAGAAAGGATTGGTTAAGCAGAGAGTACATGGAGAAGGGTGGTGGGTTCAAATCCAGGTCCTGCATCTGTGTGGCTCTGTGACCTTGGGAAAGTAATTTAATTGCTCCGTGCTTTGGTTCTTCTCATCCATCAAAGGTTCCCACTTCTGAGAGCTTTCTGGGAGTTATATTAGTGAGTATCTGTGAAGCACTGAAAACCACAGAGCTGGGTGCCTGTCAGCGCTATATGGACTTGGTAAACTGATTTCCTTCACTTTACAAAGCAACAAACAGATCCACAGAAGAAGAACAAGTGAGTGGTAGGTGGGTGCCCTGCTTGGTCCAGGAATTTGTGGTCATTCATTCCCTGTGGACTCTGATGCTGGCTGACATAGAGTGTGACCAGGCTGTCATCCAGAGCTTTGGCGCCAAGGCCTTTGTGTGGGGCTTGGGATCGAAGCTGCTTTCTGCCCAGCAGCTAGCTCTTGGCTGGTATCAGCTGCTGTGCCTGTGAGTTGGGTACTTTGGCCTCCCTTTGCTGTCCCCTCAGCGCTCCTGAGTTCTGTGAGATGACCCCACCAGAATCCGGGGTGCAGCTCTGACTCCTCTTACATTGTCCCCACAGCCTGCAAACTGTGCCTCCCTGGAGGCTCTAGAGTCCCCACAGCCAGCTGTCTAGTCTACACCACATGACTTCTTTGGAAAACCACAGTGGCCTCCTGACCAGCTGGGGTGGCTTGAAAGGTGGCCTCAAATATGCCAAGTGCCAATCTCTGGTTCCTGTGGACACCACATGGTGTGAAAAAGTTTCGCAGGTGTTAAGGCATTAAAAATCATTTTAAATTGTGGTAAACTATGCAACATAAACTTAATCTCTTCACCATTTTAAAGGGTACAATTCAAGGGCATTAAGTGTACCCGTCTGTTGTGTGACCATCACCATCATCCATTTCTAGAACTCTTTTCATTTTGCAAAACTGAAACTCTGTCCCTAGTGGACACTGACACCCATTCTCCCTCTCCCTAGGGCCCCGATGCCACCATCCTACTGTCTGTCTTTATGAACTTGACTACTCCTGGGACCTCACAAAAGTGCAATCATTTAGCCTGTGTCTTGTTTGTGTCTGGCTTATTTCACTCAAGACAATGTCTTCAGGTCGAGCCAGGCTGTAGCCTGTGTCAGAATTTCCTTTATTTTTAAGTCTGGATAATATTTCACTCCATGTTTATCTATTCATCCAACAAGGCATACTTGTATTGCTTCCATCTTTTGGCTATTGTGAACTGTGCTGCTGTAAAATCTCCCTTAGCAACCCTGTCTTCATTTCCTTCGGGTTCATACCCAGAGTGGAGTTGCTGAATCATATGGTAATTTTATTTTTAATTTTTGGAGGCACTGCCATACTCTTTTCTATAGTGATTGTACCATCTTACATCCCACTTGCAGTGTACAAGGACGTAAACCAAAGGTCTGGAGAAGAAATTGTCCTGGACTATCAGGCGGATCCTAAATGCCATAAGTATCCTTATAAGAAAAGGGCAGAGCACAGGTGAGAGGAAAATGGAGGCAGAGACTGGAGGAATGCAGCCATGAGCCACCAGCAGCTGGAGCAGCAGAGGCTTGAGCCTTGGAGGGAACCTGGGCTGCCAACACAAGGGTCCAACCTAGTGAAACTTATTTGGAACTTCTGCCCTCCAGAACCATAGTGAGATGCATTTCTGTTGTCTGAAGCTACCAAGTCTGTAGGAATTTGTGATGGCATCTATGGGAGCTAATGCTCATGTCTCCCCACATCCAGCTGCCCACTCCTGCAGCTTCTAAACAGGTGACAAGCATTGACAGCCTCACGACTGTCCACCTCTCTGCAGGCACCACCTCAACTCCCTTACACCTTGTGCTTCAATTGGACCTATTTGCCTTTATTCCTCAAACACACCACACTCGTTCTCCCCTGCTCTGTCCTTCCCAGTGATGTTGGATTTGGACATCCCTCCAGCCTTGTCCTCTTTTTCTAGCACCCCTCCGTTTTCACAAGGATAACCCCTAATTTCCACAGGGTCTCAGATCTCTGAGGGGTCCTGGCTATTCCTGTCCCTGGGGGCACTCTGAACCAGGTTGGTGACCAGAGGCTAAGAGTCCCCATAGTCTCAGGTACTTGCTCTTCCTTGTGTGTCTCACACTTTGCTGAAGTTGCTCACCTGCTTGTGTGTTTTTCCTGCCAGACCGGGAGCCTCCACAGGGGGCCTCTGCTGGGCTCACTCTTGGTCCCCCATGGGTGTCACAGAGTTTGGCTGGCTAAATCCCTGCTGGCTAAATGACCTGACATGCATGGGGAAGAAGTCTGGAGCAGCTTGCTCCAAGATACCAGGAAGGTGTCAGAAACCACAGTGCTTGTCCCAGAGGGTGGGTCCTCCTGAATGTCTCTTGGAAGGCCCATAATACCACGCTGGGTACCAGAAGTTGGCAGCGCTGTTGGAGGAGGTATGGTGGACTTCTGGAGCCAAACCAACCACCTGAGTGTTGCTCATTGAGGGTGTATCCTGAGGATGTCATTCATACTGGCCCACCTTGCCCTTGCCTTGAATCTGGGCTTAGCATGTTAGGCCCACCTTTGCCTTTCCCACCTCCCAAGTGCCAACACACAGAGCCCTAACTCATAAAACATTTTTAAAACAATAAAAATTAATTGTGGTTAAATACACATAAAATTTACCAAAGTAACCATTTCTCAGTATACAGCTCAGGAGTATTAAGTCCATTTATATGGTTGCATAACCATCGCCACCATCCATCTCCAGAACTCCTTTCATCTTGCAAAACCAAAACTCTGCGTCCATTAAACAGTAACTCCCCATTTCCCAGTCCCAGCCCTCTCTCTTGCCATCACCATTCTACTTTCTGATTGTATGCATTTGACCACTCTAGATACCTCAAACCAGTGGCTTTATACACTATCTGCCTGTCTGTGACTGGTTCATTTCATGTCCTTGAGCTTTATCCAGTCAGTGTAAGAATTTTCTTTAAGGGTTGAATAATACTCCACTTTATGTAGATGCCACATTTTGTTTATCCATCCATGAATGGACACTTGAGTTGCTTCTACCTTTTGACTGTTGGGAATAATGCTGTTAGGAGGATGGGTGTACAAGTATCTCTGTAGACTTTGCTTTCAGTTCTTTGGGGCTTATCTCAGAAATGGAATTGCTGTATGACATGGAAATTCTATTCTTTACTTTTTGAGAAATCACCATACTGCTTTCTGTAATGTTTGTACAATGTAATAGTCTCCTCAACAGTGCACAAGAATTCCACTTCTCCATATCTCTGACTCCCAAAGTTTTGATGCATTTGGTAAGCTTTTAGAAAATATTATTCGGCTGAGGTAAGAGGAAAATGGTTACATTCTATATTATAGTTGTAAAAGTATTCTTTAAGCATCTCTCTCTTCTCTGGGTTCTCCCTCTAGTTGGAGGCGGCTTCTCTCCTCAGTCTTTCCCTTTCTGTGTTAGTCAGCTTTGCATTACTATAACAAAATCCTGAGAGAAACAAAGACTCATGGTCCCAAGGGTTACACAGTCCATGGTCAGCTGGGTCCAAGGCAGAATCATCATGGTGGAAAAGCACAGCAGAGGAAAGCTGCTCACTTCATGGCTGCCAGGAAGCAGACAAAGAAGAAGAGAGCCATAGAAAAGAGGCCAGGGCCAAAATATACCCTGCAAACTCACAGTCTCGATGACCTGCTTCATCCAGTTAGGCCCAGGTAGACCACTGAGCTATGAACACATCAATGAATTGATCCATTAATGAGGTTACAGACTTCATGATCCAATCACTTCCAAAAAGCCCCACCTCTGAATAGTACTGCACTGAGAACCAAGTCCCAACACACGATCCTTTGGGAGCCATTTTAGATCTAATCATAGCACTCACCAATGGAGTCTCTCTGCTAGTGTTGCCATCCCTTTCATTTATTCTTTCAAAGGCATGTTTTGATTAGGTCACGTCTGTTCCCCTTCCCAGACAGTCTTGTGGCCACCCAGTTCCATTAGCCAGTGGTGACCCATTACTACTTTTTCAATTGGAGAAATTTTATGCACATGATACAAAGGATTAAATTGACTAGGGAACTGGAAACATAACAAGTTGGTACCAAAACCAGAACTGAAAGTGCGTAGACAGGGAAAAATCAGACAGGTCTACTTAGCAGCCGAGATCATGAGATGCAACGGAAAGTTATCATCTGGTCCTTTGCATGACTCTGATCAGAGCCACGAGGTACAGGCTGCCCGCACTTGGAGGAAACCAGCTGCATTATGGTGATTACTGAGATAGCACTGTGGGACTGTGAGGGTGATGGCCCAGGACTCCTAAAGGATCTGTCTATGGAATTCCACCAGACTCCCCGAGGACATGAAGGAGGCAGGGGGTCTGCTTTCTGGATAAACACAGATGTAACATGTATGTTGAGACAGTCGGGGGACTGTAGGCATGTTTTGTTTTTTTTTTTTCCTTACTGACCTGATCAGTGGTCAATGAGACATACTAGCTTTAGAAACGTCACAGTGGCTCCCTGACTGGTAGTTCCTTGGGGAAACTGGATTCTGGCCAGGGTAGGGGCAGCCCACCCCTTAGGTTGTCCTGTGAATATTTATTCTCTTCTTCCTTTCTGGAACATGGCCAGTCTCTCCATCTAGGGGGCTAAGGACTGGGTTTCACTAATGGGATATGAGAGGAAGTGATTATCTTAGTCCATATTGTGCTGCCATAACACAACATCACAGCCAGGGTAATCTACAAGAAACAGGAAGTTATTTGTTCACAGTTCTGGAGGCTGACAGTCAATATCAGGGCACTGGCAGGTTGAGTGATTCTGATTCCAAGACAGAGACTTAATTACCGCATGCTCCAGAGAGAAAGAAGGCTCTGTCCTCTCGCAGTGGATGGCAGATAGAGAAAGGGGGACAAAATGACCTCTTACATGAGACCATGAATTCTACCCAGGAAGTCTCAGGCCTTGTGGCCTAATCATCTCTTGAAGATCTCAGCTCAGCTGAACATGGTGTCACATGCCTATAATCCCAGTGCTTTGGGAGTCTGAGGCAGGAGGAATGCAAGTTTAAATTCTGCCTGGGCAATTTATGAAGATCTTGTCTTAAAATTTAAAAAAATAATAATAATATTAAAGGGCTGAGGATGTAGGTGAGTGTGAAGACCTTAGGTTCAAGCCCTGCTACCCTCCCCTACAAAATTCCCATCTCTTAAGACTGTTACAATGACAATTAAATTTCAACATGAGTTTGAGGGGGGTTTTTTGTTTTGTTTTGTTTTTTATTGTTGTTGTTTTGTGATACTGAGGAACCGGGGCCTTCTCACTGAGTAATATCCCCAGTACTTTCTGAATTTTTAAATTACCTTGGCCAGACTCAAACTTGCCATCTTCCTGCCTCAGCCTTCCTCAGTACTGGGATTACAAGTGTGTGCCACCATCTCTAGCTTTCAACGTGAATTTCTGAGGGAATGAATAGTCGAACTATAGTAGTGATGTGCCACCTGCAGTGTGGACTTTATTTTAGTGGCACTGAGTGACCATTACTCAGAGAGAGCCCATGTTCTTCACCTCTACACTCTATTGCCTTCTACAGGTGGCTTTGAAGAATCCTAGCCACCACTAGTAAACCAGTAAAAGCACCACTAAACGAAGAGCCACTATTGAAGGAGAAGTAGCTATTATTTATTGCGATACTGAGACTATTCAACAAAACGGCCTGTACCAATCTCAACACAGCCCAGGCGATGGCTCTATTCGTGGAGTAGGACCGTAGCTTCACAGCTCTTCTCCCTTGTGCATTGGGAACCTCTTGGATCCCCAGATGTGGGGGACCCCTCTTCTTCACAGAGACCACTCAGATATTCATCATTCGCATCAACAGATGCAAGGAATTCCGGTTCCTGGCGAGTCTTTGTAAATACAGCAAGTATGTTCCGTCTGACTTTTGAATTTAACAGCATGCGAGAATCTATGACTAGATTAAAAGACTTGTCATGAATTTGGGCTCCTGGCAGGAAGATTTAATGTGAACACATTAAGAGTTATCCCCTGAGGCATATGAAGAACACAATAAGGGTGCAGGTATGAGTGTATGTTTGACATGGGACGAGGGGCACATGCTTCGGAAGCCCAGCCCAGGCGAGATGACACCCTCCTTAGGGTCTCCAGAGGTCTCTTCAGGCATTTCGCCTCACGAGATGGCCTTCCATGCATCTGGGGCCCTTGCCAATTCTCGAAGGTCTGTTTCCAGCTCTCAGTGACCTCCTCTTTTGCACACGCTGCAGAAACAAAGGCTGAGGCTGACCTTGCTTTCTGTTTCCTTTTAATTAGGCACCAATTGAAAGTTGCCATGAAGTTATAAAACTGGTACACGTAGAGTTCCCAAGAGAAAACAAATTCAGGATTCTTTTTTCTTTCTTTCTTTTTCGTCTTCTCTTCCCCTTTAAATGACACTCAGTGAAACTGGTTCATTTGTCATAGAATGATCTGGGCCCTCTTTTAATCTTCCCTTGAAAACCTGTATACTTTGGGAGCCAGGGCCACATGAATCTTTGCCTGGAGGAAATGTAAATGTTTTGAAAAGGCTGTGTGTTTCCGAATTTGAGCCACGACAGAGACCGAGGGGCCTGAGGATGAAGGATGGTGTGCACTGATTCTCTGGGCAGTTCCTGACGGTGATGAGTCACAGATCCCTCCCTCCCTATCCGACACACTTCCTGCCACCTTAAGGAGACCCTGGGCTTAGAGGGCCATGGAGAGGAAGCCAACTCCATTCTGATTCTGGCCCTTATGCCACAGGACTGAGGGACCAGAGGAGGCCCTAGCTTAACTCCAAGCACCGGTTTCACCATTACTGTTCCTTTGCCCCGTTTGGGGTGTGGGTGTGGGTGTGGGAAGGTGATGTTAAGCCCCCTTGTGAATTCTAAACTCTGCCTGTGTGACCCAAGTGGACAGTAGTATGTCCAGAACAGAGCCCTGTGCCTGGCAGACCCCTTGGCCTAAGACAGAAGAAAAGGCTCGAGAGAACAGAGCTCCGTGTGGAGGTTCAGACAGCTGGGTATGCAGGGACTCTGGCCGACCCTCTGGTAGCCAAAGTGGGGAACAAGCCAGGCCTCCCTGCTCTCCTGCCCTTTGTCCGGTCCAGTGGGTCCACTAGAAGCCCATTGCCGCTGGACGCACATGGGAGAAGTGCAGGGCTGCAGACGGGACACTGGCCTCAGAGTCAGGAGACCAGGGTCCAAGTCCGTCCTGCTGCTGCTGAGCTCTGCAGCTTCTGGCAAGCTGTTTCTCACCTCTGAGGGATGACTGTGACACGGCCACTGAGGTCTGGCGAGGTCAGCAACGGGGTGATCATGAAGTGAGGCCCACCACATCAGGGGGATTTGGGCCAGATACTCAGGTTCAGTGGGATCAAGACTCATCTGGAAATGTGGAAACCCAGATTATTGCCGACTTTTAGAGCTGGATGGAAGCTTAGTGGATATTTATTCCAAGTCTGCCGCTGCAAATAAAGAAACCAAGTTATGAAGAAAGTCACCTGAAGGGCTGTCTTGGGCCACTTAACTAGTGTGGGAGAGACCCTTGGGGGCCACAGGCCATCATCTGGATCCTCTCCCAGGCAAGGAGCCTTGCAAGGGGATACAGAGTTTTCCCCACTCAAGGTAGAAGGGATGATACGGCCGGCAGACATCAGAGCTGAAAGCCAGTAGAACAAAGGCCCCGGAGAGCAGACCTGGATGGATTCTGGAGGAAACTACTGTCCCTATTCATCCCGCAAAGTCCCTTAGCCTTATGAGCAGGGGTGAGCCAGTGGCCGGCTCTCCCACTTTCCGAGCTGCCGGAGGATCGAAGGCACCAGAGAGGGGTGGCCCTTTTGGGTGGGAGGAAGTCATGAGTCGCAGACTGTTCTGCTGGAGCACTTTTTCCATGGCACATTGCTCTGGTGGAGAATCGTAGGCGTGAAGGCCATGGATAAAGGCCCAGGAGGGAGAGGTCTCGGCTCGTCAGCAGCCCTCGGGCTGTTCATGTCGCCTGGACACGGGAGGTGGGTGCACAGGGAGTCAGCCCTGGACTGGGAGGACAGGGCCTCTTGTCTCTGGAGCTTTGGATGCATGCAGGCCAAGGCTGTGCTTGACAAGGCTGATGCCTGTAATGCCAGTCACCCCAGGACAACTGGGACGGGCAGCTGTGCTCTTGCCACCTCAGGAATGTTGGAAACACTGGCCTGGGGAAGAAAGTGATCCTTCATGCTCTCAGATTTCCTGCTGCCCCTGTGTCCCCAACCTATCAGGTCTTCAGGCCTCCCCGGCAAAGTTCTCCAGGTGTCTGTGATCTGAATACTCCTTGTGGCTTTGCTCCATGCTGATGACGCTTCTTCCTGTCAACTGTATCATTAGTGAAGCAGGACTTGAGTTCTAGTACCATCACTCAAAGGAGACACTTGCTCCCCTTGTTCTTCTAGTCTGCTGGACACAGTGTGGTGGAGGTAGATGGGAGAGGAATGTTCAGATGGGGCTGTGGGAGGAGGGGAGGCCAAGGAGGGGGAAGGCAGCCCTCTGATCTCCTTGCACTTACACTTGACCAAGGCCCTGGGCTGGGCCAGTACCCTGATATTTGCTAAGAAAAGGGGGGATCCAACTGTCCACACACTTTCCCCACACCTGGGCTATCAAGGGAATGGTAACATTCTTTCTGGAAACTGCCCATGCACAGGCCTGAGATGAGGCAGGCCTAGGACCAACGTCAGAGGGAGGGCCTGGGCCTCAGAGTCAGAGGTGCTGCCCTTGGCCTGGAGTCAGGCCAGTCTGAGGGCTGGACTTTGCTAAAAATAAGCCATTCATGTCTGTACGCTATGCCCTGGCTCAGCACGGACCTGGCACTTTGCATCCTATGCCTCCTGTGGCACGTTGTGGGTCTAACCAGAGCTAACTCAGAGCAGGGATGTTCTTTGCACTCTTTCTGCCAGATTGCTACAGTGGAGGGGCCTCCTTTGTGGCCGACCAGACCAGGTGTTGGGCTGCAATGGGAGAAGGAGGGAACCACGCTGTGAGGGGGGATGCCAGGGCCAGGTAGTTCAGGAGGTTGGCTCCTCTGGTGTGACTCTGCAAGCCCTTTGCTGTCTGCAGAAGCCGGGATGTCTCCCCAGCACAGCTCCTCCAATGCCAAGACTCTGTACCTGCTACCAGGGGGGTGAGGAACCAGCAGGGTTGTTTATTTTTTTAAACCCCTCAAATAAAAAGAGCTTTAAGGTGTATCTTTTAAAAACACAAAAAGAAAAGCACAAAGAAGACATTTCAGAAGTTCATCTACCTCTTTCTCCTCACATAACTTTCCAGAGGAAATAAACATATTTTTATATGCAAGTACACACATTTAGATGAATAAACTTCCTTTTACAAGAACGGAGTTAAGTCAACCTTTTCTGTCTGATTTTCTTATTTAGCAATATGTCACAGACAAGTTTCCATGATCATAGTTACAGACTTACATGATCATTTTCTGTTTTTTTTTTGTTTTTGTTTTTGTTTTTTTTTTTTTGGTGGTGCTGGGGATTGAACTCAGGGCCTTGTGCTTGCAAGGCAAGCACTCTAATCACTGAGCTAAATCCCCAGCCCTACATGATCATTTTCTTAGCTGCATTTAGAGGAAACATCATTTAGCCCAGCAATCAACAAAGTTTTTTTGTAAAGGCATAGGTAGTACTGTATACATTTTTGGTTTTGCAGGCCAAATAGTTTCTGTGTAAATACTCAACTCTGCTGTTGTATTTCCAAAGTTGTCAAAGATAGTATGTAAGCCAAAAGCTATGACTGTGTTCCAATAGAACTTTAATCACAAAAACAGAGTTTGGATTGGTTTTAGCACACAGGCCGTAGTCTGCCAACTTCTGATTTAACCTATCACCTAATAACAGACATTTAGAAAGTTTTTGATTTTTTGCCATTAAAAACAATAGAGGAATTAAAATGTGTCACGTACATGCACCGACTCCCCACAAGAATGTAATCATTATGTATTAGAAACATGTACAGTACTAATAAAAAAACTAAAAAAAACCCACAAAAACACACTTATATATGTATATATAACATATATACGTACTGTATACATACATGCATGCATAGTAAATACATATATGATCTATGTGTGTACAGGATTCATATATATATATATATACAAATATGTCTATACATATATGTAGACTTGCCTGTGAACCACTAGGGTAGACATATTTTTGCAGGGATTTCAAAGGGAAAGTCAATACCAGGTATGATTTAGGAGTCTGCTCTCCTGCGTAAGCCTTCTGTGGTATCTGAGCAAACCTTTGGGGTTAGCAGGAGCTGGTCACTTCAGAAGGCAGTGTTGGCAGGACAAAGTCTGAGTGAAGTTCTACAGACAGAGGCTGGAAAAAAGTAGAGGGAGAAGTTTACAAACACGTGGAGCTGGAGGAGAGGAAGAGTGTGTCAGGCATGGGCTGTTGGCACGGTCTGGGTTTCTCGAGGTCTTGATATCTGCTCCTGTGATGAGAGGGCCACCATGAGAGGTCGCCTTTGATCTGGTTCTGTGAGCAGCGTCAGTAAAGCAGGAGAGGAAATTGTGTGCGCATATGTGCACATATGTGCTTGTAGCAAAAATCCAGTTGCTTAGATCTTCTATCAGCCAGCACGAGACAAGCCTGCATCTAATCTGTTCCATGCTTTACCCACTGTGACATCAGACCAGTGCTGGGTAGCCCAGGGCTGTGGCCAGGTCGCAATGTGAGTCTGTTGGTGCTATAACAGAATACCCGTGACTGGATAATTTGCAAAAAACAGAAGTTTATTTCTCACAGTACTGGAGGCTGGGAGTCCAAGACCAAACACAAGCAGGTTTGACTGTTCCCTGAGGACTGCTCCCTCCTTGAAGGTGGTGCCCTGGGCTACATCCTTGGGGGAGCATGTGTAGCAAGTGTTGTGTCCTTCCAGGGCCTGAGAGCAGATGAGAGCAAACTCAGTCCCCTGGGTCCTTGTATAGCAGCCTCAGCTCATTCCCAAGGGCTGCCAACACCTGGACGTGCCCCAAAGTCTTACCTCCCAACGCTGCTGCACCAGGAACTGTTACCAGCATGTGGATTCATGGAAACACTCTCAGACCTGAGTAGTCCCTGTGTCTAGGGGCCCTGCCAGTTCTGTTTTCTGTTTCTGGAAAGGGAAAAAGCCCAGGCTCTGAGGTCCTCTCCCATTACTCTCTCAAAGGCACTTTCCTAAGTTCCAGGAGATTTCACTCTTCTGTGTCTTGCTTCCTCTGGCCATACTGTCTGCAGGGTCTTCTGCTGGTGACCTCATTGCTTTCATTCACTGTGGCATTCCTGAGCGTCAGTTCTTCTTTAGCCTTACATCATCCCCATGGCTTCCGGCATACTCTCTGTGTTTCTCTATCTTCTCCCAGCCTGCCTCCTCGCTCTGGACCTGAGAGCTCACAGGTGCAGCCAAGTGAGCTCACAGAGCTCACTCAATGGAACCAAATGGAACCTGAGGTCATCTCCCTTCTCAAACCTCCACCTCCACCACAATCCCCAACTGCAGAGCACCAGCACCCTTCGCCTTGGTTCTCAGGCAGTGCCGGAGGCTTCACCTCAGCACCTCACTTCCTCTCACGCCTCACCTCAACGAAATCCCAGCCTTGTCAGTCCTGGGGGAGACAAGAGCTGTTCTGTGCTGAGCCCTGGCTACTTGCAGGTCACTGTGCCAGCAGCTTTGTAAACACCGTGTCCTTCAAGCCCCAGAGGAACTCGGTAGGGTAGGAGTTGATATTTCACGGACAAGGAAACTGAGGCACACCAAGGTCTACTCACTTGCCTCAGACCCCAAAGAGTTCTGGCTGAAGACCTTCTTATCCCAGAGCACTCTGGGTGACCAGATACCCGAACCTCCACTCTGGCTGACACACTGCCTCTTCCTCTGTCTTTGCTCTGCCTTCAGTCAGCCCCTTGTTAGCCCCTAAACAAAGTTCTTATTTTAGATGAGCATTAGTTCCAGGCATTGGAGACACTGTGGTTCATGAGAAAGTTCCTGTTGTCATGGAGCTTACTTTCTAGACTGGTGACAGATTATCACCAAATAAATAGACAGCGAAATTGCAGAGAGTGATGTGTGACACTGAAAAAAAATAAGACAGAGTAAGGAGATGGCAAATGACCCGGGAGTGGTGAGGGTTAGTGTAGATGATCCGAGAGGGCTTCTCTGAGGATGTGATATTGAAGCTAAGGTTACATGAAACGGGCCCCAAAAGTAAGCGAGTGACGTATTGCAACTAAGAGGGAAGAGCATATGCAAAGTCCCTGTGGTAGGAGTGAGCTTGGAGTATTTGAGGAATAACAGGAAGCCATGTGTGGCAAGAGTTGGGTAACATGCAGGGTAGTGAGTAAATGAGCCAGATTGTGCGCTGGGCTGGCCTAGCTAGCTATGGTAAGGACATTGGCTTTTATTCTGAAGGTTACAGGAAGGTTGAATGGGCACAGGGGGAGAGTCAGATCTATGTTTTAAAAGGATGGTCTGGCAGCCATGTGAGGAGCAAGCATGCAGGTGGTAGAGAGAGTAGTTAGGAAGTTCCTTCTGTGCTCCAGGGGAAAAAGGAGGAGAGGAGGTAGTAGAGGCCACAGCATTTGCCGTAGGCCTTGGAGGTTAAGCAGTCTTGCTGAGTATGAGGGGAGAGAGGTAGCTCAAGACAAGAGCGGGGCTTTGCTCTGAATTTACAGAAATGGGGATGGAGTGTGTGGAGCTGGTGCTCTGGAGGAGGCTGAGACTGGAGAACTATTGTGAGGGCTCTCGGAAAGAGATGGCTTTGCAAGCACTGAGTGAGGGCACTTGCCCTGGGTTTGTTTCCTGAGTCCAGATGACTCTTTTGAGTGTATTTGCCACAAAGGAAAACAAAGAAATGGGGTATATTGTGGATTGAACTGCATCCCCTTAAAAGATGTGGAAGACCTACCTCCCAGTGCCTGTGACTGTGGTCTTGTTTGGAAGTGGGGTCTTTGTAGGTGATTGAGCTAAGGTGAAGTCATTGGGCTGAGCCCCGATGCAATGATCAGTGTCCCTATGGAAAGAGGAAAGTTGAACACAAGAGATGTGCCCAGAGGGAAGATGACATGAGAACCCGAGGCCAGCCGAAGGTGGATAGACTCAGCTTCACAGCCTTAGAAGGATTCAGCCCTGCCCACACCTTGACCTTGGACTTCCAGCTTCCAGATGGTAAGACCCTAAACACCTGTTGTTTAAGTCACCTAGTCTGTGATGCTCTGTGATGGCAGTGCTAAAAACTCGTAAAAGGAGGGACAGAAGCAGACATGAGGTCTGAGGTCTGTAAAACAGGGAGAAGGAGCAACACATTCATAGCAAAATGGAAATGATCTAAGGTTAAGGGAAAATGGGATGTGGGAGACAGGATGGTTCTCTGAAAGGCACCACGTTCTTTGTGTCCTGGGACTTTGTACTTGCAACACACACGGCTGCCTCTGGTTGCTGCCCGTCTTTCCTGCCCTTAGCAGCTGGTACCACTCCTAGTGGGTCTGGAATCTCTATGCTTACCCAGGCCCTTTCCCCATCTCTGCACCCTCTCCTCATTTTAAAACTGCTTTTGGGTGCCTGCATCCCATACCCTCCATTGCCCAGCACTCTGGGGGTGACCAGGAGCAGGAGGGGTGCTGAGCTTATCAGAGAGCCCCTGTACCACTTTTATTTACATGAAGAAATGTGAAATCCTTCTGGGTTGTGTTTGTCTACGTGGCAGAGGTTTTAGAACTCCTTTTGGAAAATGGGTCCTAGTACTTTCCAATCTCCCTACGAGCAAACTTTGGTGTCATCTCAGGTTTATTTGGCACTTTGGGGCTGTGAATCTACAGAAGCTCCACCAGGAATCTGTCACTGGGAGCAGACCCCGTGACTCTGCCGCCTGGGCAGTTACTTAACCCTCCATGACTCCTGGTTTTTCCACAAGTCAAATGGGGCAAAGAGCTGCCCTTTCCCTCCCTCACAGACGTGGGTGTGGAGGTAGAGCCCCAGCTACACTGTGAAGCAGGAAATCAGGGGCTCTAAAGTCAACGCACGATCAATGAGTCTTGGATATGTGGACATGTGAAAAGAAGGGGAAGTCTTAGTCACTCATAGTCTTTATTCAAATGTTTAACTTAAAATCATTCTTAATTGTGGCAAAATATGCATAAGATGAAATGCACATAGGTAAGCATTTCTAGGCGTATGGTTCAGTGGTGTGAAATACATTCATGTTGCTCATGGCCAACCATTGCTAGAACTTTTTCATTTTGCAAAACTGAAACCCTGTGCCCTTTAAACACCAACTCTCTTTTCCCCTCCCCCAGCCCAGGAAACCACCATTCTACTTTCTGTCTCTATGAATTTGACTATTTTTGGTGTCTCAGAGAAGTAGGATCATACAGTATTTGCTCCTTTGTTCATTGCAGCATCAATGCTGCAATGCATTGCTGTAGCAGTGTTGGAAATTCCTTTCTCAGGCTGGATACTACTCCATCGTGTCTCTACACCACATTTTGTGCATCCATTTCTCTGAAGATGGCATTCAGGTTGCTTCCACCTCTGGCTGTTATTGAATTGTGCCACTGTGAATGAGGGTGTCCAATTAGAGCTCTGAGTTTTATGCTACAGCTCCATTTATTTTCCCTTATTTCCCTCCGTGGAGTCTGTGTTTTTAATTCTTCTTTAGTGCAGGCAAACATTCTCATGAGGCCTTTGTCAAGAGAGCTCAACACAAGATAATTTAAGGTGTGATGGTTTTGGAGTTTTTTTTCTAGGAGGACCATCTGTTTTATCTCCACTTGACTTTTTAAAAATGCTGGCACTGTTTTCGATTGAATATGAAGCTTTTTTTTTTCCTCTGACGTTTATACGACCAAAGGTGGAAAAATAAGACCTTTGCTTATTAACAAAATGAATCAATCTCTTTCCCCCACAGGAACTTGACAACAACTTAGAGTCTGGAGTAAACTTTAGATGTCCCTCCAGTATGGGCTGGGCTGACCTTTTTTCAAGTTCAAGTTAAGGGAGACCTAGGTGATTCTGCAGAACTCGAGGTCTTGCTAGGGGCCAGGATTCTCTGGTCAGAAGTGTCCTTCTCTGCTCTCATCCACCCCTCTCAGCCTCTACTGGAACCTCCAGAGGGCACAGTTGAGGCCAGAGAGGCTGCATGTGTTATCAAAGGTTACCCCAGGAGACAGACAGCAGGCAAGGGAAAGGTCTGCTCAGCCCAGAGCCCGTCCCGAGCCTCCAGGTGACAAAAGCTCCAGACAGTGAACCCTCAAAGGCAGGGTGGCTTAGGACGGGTTCTTTTCTTCCTTTGTCTTTATCTATGTTAAATGTGTGTGGGGAATTCCCCGAAAGATGGGCAATGGTTAACCTCTCCTTGGGTGGACCATTTGCATGCTCCCTCTTTGGAGATGGTGGGGCCCCAGAGTTTCCAGCCAGCTTGTCGTGAGCCCCTGCCCATGGTGCAGGGTCTGTGTCTCAGCTGGCATTTGGGGCAGCTGGACTCTTCAGTCCTGCCCTGCCGCTGCCTTTTGTCCAGGAGCAAGAAACACAGAATAAACAAGGCAAAGAGACCTTAATAAACATAGCCAAAAAGACCTCCTTACATGGCCCCCACACAAATGGACCATGAAAATTCTGGCCTCTGAATCTTCTCCTCCTCTCATTTCTCATCTTCAGGGGAGGCAACAAGTCAGAGGGCCTCAGGAGAAGCATCGCTTTCGGGCACACAGCACCTGCGGGAAGGGCAGCCTGGGAGTCTCCTTCCCAGTTGCTGAGCAAGCCACTTGGAGCTGGAAAGTGCCTGTACATTGTTTCCCTGCTCAAGAGGAGGAGCATGACAAAGGACAAAAGGTCAAAGGGCACAGCAGTGGGGGAGGAAAACAAAACAAAAACAGGAAGTGGCCCGTTCAGGGAGTTTCCATAGGAAGGCTGGGAACACATCCTGAAGGAAGAAGAAAAAGGAAGGAAAGGCACCTCCATGTCCTCTGGCAGCCCCTTGTGGTGTGAAACAGGCCTGGAAGGGACCACGGAGTGGAGGCATGACAGGGCACTTGGACACCCAGACCAGAAACCATGGCCCCAGACCTAGCTGGCCCCAGCCTCGGCACCATACCCGTCGCTCCTGCCTTGGATCTACTCTTGGAAGCACAGCTTTGTCACCTCTTTGTCCATGCCAGAGGTGTCTTTGTGGATATCCTGATGCTAAAGTGTGAAAAGGGGTCTACAGTAAGGCAGAGAGAACAATCCCACCTCCATACTATTACCCACAGATGAAGTTCTGGTGCCCACGGGCAGCAGTAGGCAGAACTGCAGTCGCACAGGTGAAGCCATGTTCCACCCGCTCCGGCTCTGAGGACTCACCCAGCCTACTTCGCCCGTGGGTGTGGGCACATGAGGCAGAGGGAGGCTACAGGCCTCTCTCCTTCTCTTTCCTAACCAGGGCTACTTCCCAGAACTGCAGGTAGGGGGCGATGCCCTGTGGGACCCCAGCACAGAGGGGGCTGAGCAAGAGCAGAGCTGACATCCAAGGCGACCCTCCCAGGACTGGCTGGGAGGTGTTCAGGGCTGCTGACGGGCATGAATGGAAGAGGTCCTCTGCTCACAGAAGAAGAGAAAAAATCCTCAGTTTCTTCCTAGCCTTGTCCTGATTTGAGATCTTATTTTAGTCCCTAGTTATCAAGGAACTCAGAACTTCATGTATAAAGGGAAGAATGTGCCAGCCGTCTGCAGCAGCCCGTGTGCAGCAGCCCGTGTGCAAATGGGTCAGACAGCCGCCAGAGGCCAGAGGTCAGCCACTATGCTCAACCATGATTTTGTTCAAAATACATGCAGTTGGGAGGCAGGAAATGGGTTGCAGCAACCTCAATTCATGTGCACAAAAGTTTCCAATTAGGAATTCAAAGAACGTGTTGTTCTTCAACAGAAAAGTGAAACAAGTTCCTTTCATGGGCTTCTCCACATCCTTGGTGGTCGCTGACTGAGGGTTGATCCATGGCAGGAATGTAGCTTTTCAGTTCACCTGAGGGAAGAGAAAGGATTGCAGAATCTGACACAATGGAAAGGAAGCTGACCAGACCTCAGGTTTAGGTGTTGACAGACAATTGCCTGGGCCAAACCTGGTCCACAGCCTGCCTTTGTCAATAAAGTTTTATTGGAACATGGCCCTGTCCACTTGTTTACATGTGCTTGGTGGCTGCTTTCACAGTTCAAGGCATAGCTGAGTGATTGGGACAGAGTCCATGCCTGAACAGGGCCCAAAGTTATTCTCTGGATCTCTACCAAAACACTTACCAGTTCATGGTCTAGTTCATCAGTTCTTAGTTTTTATTAAAAAGTCCATGACTACTATATCCATATCTGATCTCTTTCAGAAGAATTTATTCTTCCTGGGTGAGAATGCCCATAGGTGGCTAAGGGACTATCCTCAGGCCTGTTTGTTTTGGGGCATTCTGGCATCACAAGAATGGCTTTGGAGAGTGTGAAAAACATCTGCACCAGCCCTTATTGTAACACAAAACCAACCCTGGATTACAGACCAAGAGACTATGCCCTTTTCTTGGCTTGTCACCCTCGTGCTGTGGGATCTTGGGCAAGTCATTTCACTTCTCTGGGCCTTGGCTCCCTCGGGTGTCAAATGAGGGATACATGATTTCTGAAGGCGCTGTCTGGCTTTACATTTCTGTGATCTAGAATTTGTTTCTGGAGCTGAAGAGCAAGGGGGTTGTTCATCTGTTGATTAAGACTTCTGAATCTGCTCAGCCACCCGCAGAGGTCTGTGGTGGTTAACTTAGGTAACTCCAAGCTCTGAAAGCTGGGATTACCCACATCACTACAGTGGATAGTTGACATCTGAGCAAGAAATTCTGTCATGCACCAGTCCCCAGCCCTGGTCCTGGTCAGCTATCCTGATTTGCCCAGCTGCCACATTGGCTGCTTATGAATATGGACATGTACATGTACAATTGTGCCCGTCAGAGCTTGGGGGAACCACACCAGACCCACAGTCTTGGAAGGACATTCAGGGACATCTTCTACCCCAAGGAAAACAATGTGAAATTCATCTTGGACGACCTGTCAGGGAGACAGGTCACTTTCAAATTTATGTTGCTTTTGTTTGTAAAACGAAAATAAATATATATTTTTCCAAACAGAAAAATGCTTCATATTTACTGTAGACAATTTTAAGAAATGCAGAAAAATATGAAGAAGAAAGTAAAATTCATCCCCAAACCCCGCTCTGCAGAGACGATCCCATTAACAACTTGCTAAACCCCAGGGGTCTCTTCTGTGCACATATACACTCACAACTTTTTAACATAAATACACTATATGTGTTGGCTTATCTTTTCATCTATCGAAAAGATCCTGGAGATATTTGTGAAGATTTTTCTATGGCTTTGGATATAGATTTTCAACATAATTTTTAAAAGTTGCATATATTTTATTAAATATACCATAATTCACTGGCACTAATATATCTCGATTACCTCAATTTTATATTTTTATGTGTTTATTGAGTGCGCTCTCACAACTATCTTTGTGCTCGCATTTGTTGTGCAATCAAGAATAAATTCCTAGGAAATTAAGGACTCAAAGGTAGTCACAGAGAGCTGCAATGCACTAGGTCAAGCTCCCTCCAGAGAACGCCTGATACTTTATATCCACCAACAATATAGGAGGGTGACCGTTCCCTCCTTTGGCCACATTGTCAATATTTAAAATTTCTGGCCTATCTGATAGGTTCAAATTGAGGTTTTGTTGTGTTGATTTGCACTTCCTACATTGGTTTAGTTTTGAATGGCACTGCTTGGGGTTAAATAGAGGCAATGATGATGCCATTGACTGAGACCCGAGCCTCTCCAACGGGGAGCCTCTCCAAGTGGGGTGGGGGACCAGCACAGAGAGTCTGATCATTCCTTGAAGACATAACATTTCATCATGGATTGGTTTACGACCATACTAGTGACTCCTTTTGGGAACTTATTGAATGGCCTTTAGGAAGCACATGCTTCTGGTCATAAAGCGGTTTGGATGAGAGAGATGACCTTTGTCCTATAATCACAAAGCTGTACAGAGAATCCCCGTGCTATGTTGACAGTCCTGCTCTTTGCCAGATTTGGCTAATCTAACTGCTCTTGGCCTCAACTGAGTCTACCCATTTTCTGCCTCCTGGCACTTGAATACAGCTTTACCAGTGGAACCAAGCTGCCAGTGGAACCAAGCGGCCAGTGGAACCAAGAAGCACTTGAGCGAAGTCAAAAAATGCCCAGTGTTGGCTGTGACCTACCACAGGGGTGAATAGGAAGCCCCGGGGACAATGGCGGGGAGGCTGAGTGCGTGGAGGACCAACTCTTCCCTGTCACCTCCTCTGTGGCCTCTTGCCACAGTGACCAGCTGGGGTGGGGCAGCCGCAGCAAGGAGCTGCTCTGTCCAGGTCTGGCGCTCCGTGGTTTCCTGCCTTGCTGCACAGCCGTTGCTTGGTAGTGATGATTCATGGTGTTTGGAAAGTGTGGCTGTGTTCTGAACAGGGAAGTGAAAAATGACACAGCCGAGGTCAGTGCAGGACAGGATAGGACAGGGTCCATTACAAGACATGCGCTTTCCTCTGGAAAATGCAAGGGCGGGGGCCCCTGGTACATTGGGCCTGGGATGCGCACTGTGGAGGGGGCCATCCTTTGCAGCCTCAGCTTTTCCAAGCATCAGTCATCGATTTGTCCCTCGGAAGTGGCTGCTGGTCTTGGCCTGGCCAAGGCAGGAGGAGGAAGTGGACGGTGATTCAGCGGGTGTTGTTTCCTCTCTGACTCAGGACTGGATCCATTTCTGAGGGTGGTGCCAGGGGGCACTGTGTGGCTTTAGCTAGATTCTTTAAACTTGGAGTCCAAATGGAGGCTCTGACCCAATGGCTGCTGGCTGGCCCTCAACCCCTTTGATGAAGAAGGGGTTGAAGCTGCATCTTCACTCACTCCTTGATGGACTGGCCCTTCTGTGTTGAGTCCTTGCTAAGATTCCAGTACAGAGAGGAGAGGGGAGGTTGAAGCCTCTGGATCTGTGCCCACCTTAGAGCATCCTTGTCTTGGGGGGTCTCTGGGCAGAGGAAGGAGTGAATCTGCTCTCTTGGAGTCTGCATGCCCACGTAGCCGCATTACTGGGTGAAAAGTCCCGAGGGCCTATTTCAGAGCTGCTGCTGGCACACTGTCCCTGCTGCCCTCGAAGCCTCCTCCAAGAGCACCCCAGGTGTCCCGATCACTGCCTCTGCCTGACGGTCTTAGAGATCCTTCAGCAAAACCTCAACCCATGCCCGCTGTCACCTCAGCAGTGGGCTCTTCTTCCAGGTGCATTCCCCTATCCCCTCCCATCGCCACAGCCAGGGCCAAGGAAGAGTTGTTGGTCACCCGAAGTGACACTCATGTGAGACACATGCAAGTCAGGCCAGAGGGCACGTCCACAAGGGAGTTTCGTGTGGACCAGGACCTCTACACCTCCTCGGTGCTCCCTCCCTTCCATCTCTGCCTCCTCCTAGCCCAGCTCTCACTCTGCAAAGCAGCTTCCTCACCTTGGCGAGGAACTATGTGAGGGCAGCTTGTGCTTACGGCACTATGGCCTCGATGCTGGAGGGACTGAGTGTTTAAAAGTCCTCTTGAGAGGCCTCGAGGGTCTTTTCAGGGGCCTGGTGAGCATCACGGGCTCCATCACGGTGGCTGGGTGGGGGTGAAGAGGACAGAACCGAGCTGATGGTTGGTCTCATTGGGACTCTGTGATTCACACAAGGCCCCTGACCTGGGCACACTAACAGTGAGCACAGGGGTGCTGCCTAGATGCCACGATAAAGATGGGCTGCTCCCTGCCTCGTGTCTGCCCCCACTCCCCGGTCTGGTACTGAGGAGCCGAGGCTGCTTCTGTCCTCACAGTCCATTGCTTTCTGGCTTGAGAACAGTGGGAAGCTGGGGGTTTTCTCAGCTCCACCTTTGGGGTACATGCCTGGGGCAGGGGCTGGGTGATTTTCTGAGCGTGGCACCTTGAAGGATGGATGGCATCAGTGAAGAACAAAAGAGCCATTCTCAGAAGCATAGCAAAAATGAAACCAAATAAAAACCCCATAAAAGTCCCTGTGAGGGCAGAGGAAATACCAGCTTGACACTTTTGCACCAATGCTCTGTCACAAAGGAAAGATTCGCAGACAGACTGTTGTGACTTAGTTATGTTTGGACTGGCGGGAGAATATGCAGAAGAGAATAAAAGGCAACACTGTGCAGGGAAGGCCTGTGGGTGCGGGCAGTGGAGTGGTGAGTGGTTGCAATTCAGGAACTGACTGATGACCAGGGTGTGTGTGGGGCCCGAAAGGAGTGCTGGATGGAACGGGATCAAAGTCTGCACACAGCTGCCCAAATCAGGTGACCATCGGCAGGACCACCCCTGCCAGCTCTGATTGATGGACGGAGGACCTCTGACCTTCCCTGACTCACCAAAACACCCGCCTGGAAATCTCTTTGAAGATTAAGTAAACACAGCACAGATAGTAACAACCGAGTGACGTCGCTGGATTATCTCCACTGAGAAGCAGCAGACAGACCTTGTTGTGGAATGGACGGGCTGCACGGCCTTTCTGTTCCTCTAAGTCGGCTTCCTCCCTTTGGGCGCAGTTACAGCCACAACACAGTTGACGTTTTAAGGGATAGAGTTGAGGATGTGGAAACTTTCACTCTTGTCTCACGAGGCAACACAATCCCAGGGACAGAGCTGCGTGTCGCCCACAGCAGCTGGCCGTGGCCTGCGGTGGGAGCCCTCCTGGCCCAGTGGGCCTGTGATGCTACCGGTGGGGGGTTTCAGTTCTACAGTGCGGCTCCCGGCAGCTGTGAGCCCTGGCAGGGGAGGGTCTCCCCAGCTCAAGGGACTGCAGAGGGTGGCAGGGAGGCCTGGATTGCCCCTGGGATGCCTTACTTCCTTGCAGGGGGGTTCTGCTTTGGGCACAGAGAGGGGGCCTATGAGCTCCTTGGTTATCTCTGTGGCTCCATTACAGAGTGAGGTGGGAGTGGGCTCTGGGTCTGGACTCCATAAGTGCCAAGTTTTCGGAACCTTCTGGGCCCTGGGGGCGGTTTTGGTGCTTGCTTATTCCAGTCCCTCGCAGCTGATAGGTAGAGCTTCTCACTCACTCGAGGGCTGTCCTGTCATCGTTTAGTCACAAGGAGACAGTCTATCTTCTGATCTTTTATGGCTGCCTCCTGGCTCAAAGCCAGCCCACAGTCAGAGCTCTGCACATACTTGCTGGCACACTTCCTGCTGTTCCCTTTGCCAGGGTGGAAGTGCAAATCCCAGGCCCACAGAATGTGGCCTTATCAGGACATCGGGTCTTCAAAGAGGTGATCAAATTAAAATGAAGTCACTAGACTGAGCTCTATTCTCATCGGATTCCTGTGCAGAGAGGCTCAAGACACAGATAGACACACACACAGAGGGACAACCATGTGGGGACAGAGGGAGAAGACAGTGTCCATGAGCCAAAGAGAGAGGCTCCAGAAGGAACCAGCCTGCCCAAACCTCAGTCTCAGACTTGTCACCTCCAATACTGTGAGGAAATAAAGTTCTGTTATTAAAACTGCTCCGTCTGTGTTGCTCTGCATCCTCAGCAAAGCAGTACCACCTCCCAGCACATTCACTGAGCAAGTAACCGCATGCCGGGTGTTCTAGAAGATCTAGAGGCAAAAGTTAGAGAAGCGCAGGAAAAGAGGAACAGGAATGGGCCTGTCTTTCTTCTTCATTTTGTCCCCCCAGGGCCCCTCCCTGCCCAGCCTCTCCTCACCTCCACCCCCTGCAGAAAGCAGAAACTTGGGAGGAAATGAAACCCAGGGCTCCCAGCAGATGCCGCCCTGCCAAAGTGCTGGAATGAGATGAAAACCCTTTAACACAGAATGAGAGAAGCTGTTTTCTTCTGGTCCCCCACCCCCACTCCCAGCTCTTATTTAGCTGATGTGTGTGTGTATGCACATGGCTGGAAGACGCACATGGCAGCAAGTGTGTGCATCTCAGGAAGACAGGGAACAGGGTCCCTGCTATTGGCGATACTCTGTGATTGCACGGCTGGTTCCCAGGCCCAGTTTTATGAAGCAGGGTGGCTAGTCAGGGCCACAGGAAAACGTTTCTCTGGACCATGAATAATGTCCCTTGCTGCCCTTTGTGTTTAAAGATGATGCCAATGTCATGATTCCACACAGCTGCTATGGGAGTGTTGTTCTCTGATTTGTGGCCGTGGCTGATGGCTGTGTGCTTTGATCTCTGTCTGCAGGAATCGTGAATTCATTTCATCATAGAACCATCTTGGGATCTCTGGGAACATTCCGAGCCTTCAAACCTGCCTGGCCCAGCCAGGAATGGTGGCGCATGCCTATAATCCCAGCAATTTGAGAGGCAGGAGGATCAAAAGTTCAAGCCCATCCTGGACAATTCAGCGACTTAGCAAGATCCTGTTGCAAAATAAGAAATAAAAAATTACTAGGGCTGTAATTCAGTGTGAAGCCCCAGAGTTCAATCCCCAGTATGACAAACAAACATAAAATCAAACCTGCCCAGCCTATTAAAAACCAGGTCCACTTGATAATTTTGCACAGCATGAAAGACTTGGTATTTCTCATTCTTCTATGGTATCTGCAATTTTGGACCAAAGACACTTTCTACTATAAGCTCAACAACAATCCTGTGCCTTTACAGGATTCTTTTGCAATGCTAGCTTAGCTCATTGATTTTAAAGGAAACTGGGATTCCAGGAGCTCAGTGTTGATCAATTAGTCCCATGTTTCTTAGCACTGGGTCCCTAAAGGACTTTGACCAACTTGTGTCTGACAGTGTGGCTGTAATCAGCTTCTGAGTGCATGCCCGGGTTTGCACAGAACACTCACTTACCCTCATATTGAAAATGGCATCCCTGAAGTCTGGTGGCATTTCTTCATTTAATGCTGGCGTTACAGAAGCTTCCCTTTCTTGTCTGCCTACTAGCAAATACACACATTCCAGGGGTGGCTTGAGGCTTGGCCCAGCAAAGGCATCACAAAGCCACCAAGTGCTTGGACTCTCCAGCCCCACTTCCTCCTACAGTGCTCTCCTCTGCCGGCCCCGACTGCGGCCCTGAATCTCTGCCTTCTTCCTGCCCCTGCTCATTGCCTTGCAGAGTCTCCTTACTTGATAAGACCCCAGATTGCTCTTCTCCTAAAGGTAGCTGCCTTTTAGACCAGTGACTCCTAAACACTCTGAGTTTTCTTTTCTTTTCTTTTATTCCCCCCACTTCTTTTTTTCTTTCATGGTACAGGGTATTGAACCCAGAGTCTTCACTCTGAGCTACATCTTCAGCACCACCCACTTTTTTAAATTTTGAGACAGGGTCTCTCCAACTTTCTGAGTTAACCAGGCTGGGCTTGAACTTGCCGTCCTCCTGCCTCAGCCTCCCTGTGTGCTGGGATTATAGGTATAGGCCGCTACACCTGGCTATACCTGAGCTCTCAAAATCCAAGGGCACCATCCCGCGATACTCGAGGGGAGCTCAGGGTTTCCATCTGGACTGGCTATACAGTCAGGTCCACTCTACTTACTCAGGTGACTAGGCTATTAGCTCTACCTGGCTCCAGGCCCCCCTTCCTTGGTGCAGCGTGTGTGTGTGTGTGTGTCCATGTCCCTGAAGGGTACATATCCACTGGGCAGGTCGGGTGTGATGCAGGCACCTACTTATTATGAATCTTGCTGCAAGTGGAGATGGATGTGGGCTCTTAGTGCCACTTCTCTGTTACCTTTCAGTCCCAGAGCTAAGGTCACTAGGAAACCAAGAGATAAGCCAGCGAGCCTCCACAGTTTTCAAATCCTTGCTTTCTCCTCTTGTGCTTTGATTTTGTCACTGATGCATCCAGAAGACTGAACAGACCCCGCAACTGTGCACATGCTTTTTAATGACCTGATGACTTCCAGTGTGCTCCAGCCAATGGAGATTCAGAGAAGTGACCCTCAGACAAAAGGTTGTGTTTGGCATGACTCATCTCAGGAGACGGCCAGCCCACTTGGCCTGCATTGTTAAGTGCCTGGTTCCTGTAAATATTGACGGTTGGAAACCATCCCGAGAGCTACCAAGCAATGCTCTGGAAGGTAATGTGTGTGACTGTGACCAGCGATTGGGCAATGCTCATCACTTGGTAAGAACCAGCCCTGATAAATACCCCATTACCTCGCTTCCTCCTTGTGGCTCATTTACTTGTGCGTGACTCATGGTCAATGAATTAAGGGGCCTGAATCAGCAAGGAAAGTTGAGTTCCCTGAACAGAGACCAGCATCCAGGGCTGCTGCAGTTTCCAGAATCCTGGCTTCCTAGGGAGAGTGACTTTGCCAAGAAAGAAAAACAATGTGAGTTTTCGTTCAGAAACAAAAGGAGGAAGGAGGGACAAGAGCAGAGCATTTTCTCACTACCCAGAGCTTGTGGGTTAAAACCCATTTATCTTTTAGAATATTTTCATTGCAGTTCACCTATGGGCACCATTGGATCAGCTGGAAACAATTTCCCTCCATTCAAGTCAACATCTTTAGCCCGTGAGCGCCACCTCAGAGAAGGGACAAGGACAGCCTTTGCTCCTGCAGAAACTGCCTTCACCTTCCCCTTCTCACTACTCGTCATTACCTGAATGTCTGCCACGCTTTCTGATGGGCTGACGTTTGGCTGACTGAGCTTCCTCACTGTAGCAACTTCCCATGTGAATCACAGACCTCATGAATGGCTCTTTTTCATTTACTACATTTGCTTCAGGCCAAGGGTCTGTCCTGCCAAATCAGAGACAAATTTTTCAGTAGGTAGAACTTGAAATGGGTCTTCGGTAGACTGGCGTGCCCACAAACGTGATATCCTGGGCCAAGGACAAGTGTACTCACAGACACACATGCATATACACACACACGTGCACATATGCACGTACTCACATGAACACATGCACACACACACATTGCTGCACACACATACACATGCACACACACACTGCTGCAGCTCTGTGCAGTCCCCTGGCATTCGCTCTGTGCTGCCTACAGCAGGATCTGAGCTGTCTGTGTGACTTTGGACATGTTACTCAACTTCTCTGAGCCTCAGATCCTTTCTTTGTAAAGTAGGGACCATAATACCTCACATGCCAGTGCAAGTACAACTAATGTACAGAATCTCAGTAAATTTAGCTCTTTTCTTTCACAGGAAGCTACAGTGAACATTGTCGCTGTTAATAATAAAAGGGTTATTTTTCAATCACGATTGAGGGCCTGCTATAAGCCAGAAGCTTCCCTAGTCCATTGGACTAGTCCATCGAGGAGGGCCTATTAGTCTCATCCCACAGTGCGGGAGCCCAGTGCGGGAGTGCAGGAGCTGCACTCCACCAAGCCAAGATTAGAACCAGGCAGCTCTGCCTCAGGGAGCATGGGCTGACTGGCACCTGTGCTGCCTATCAGCGACACTGGGGTCATGGTCCTCTGTGTTTAGTGGAGGCCAGCACCTTGCTGCCTCAGGTGACCGTGACGGCATCTGCTCCGCCTTCAGCCCCACTGATCAAGCACAGACTGGCCCTCATGCTGTTGGTGAAACAGTGCCACAGGGCCTGGCCTCACCACCTGCCCGGGGCTGAGTGTCCTGTTCCCTTCTCCAGGGAGCTGTGCACCTGCTGAGCAGCTCCATGGTGTTCCCTAGCCTGCTGACATTCCAAAATCCTGTTGATACGTTGGTGGGTGGATGAGAGGAATCCAGCCTATTGGGGTGTCTGGGAGAGTCTAGGCTGTTTGGGGAGTGGGAAGCAGGGAAGCTGACAGCCAGCTTCCTCCCTCCTGGGACAGAGGTGGGGCTGTCCACGCAGGACCTCCTGCTCAGCTCCCTGCCAGCAGCCCAACTCACCTCACTCACCTCTCCCAGGAAAGCATCTTGCATGAGACATGAGGTTAAACTTTCTCCTCTGCTGAAGTGAGATATACGTTGCAAATGATGGACATCAGGGCTCAGGCACTTTTGGAAGGAAGAAGAGGGATTCAACAGAGCCAGATGCAGCAGAAAGGAAAGGCAACTCCTCTTAATTGGTTCAGATGAGTAAATGTGTTCCTGCAAGGGAAGTGGGAAGGAGAGCCTGTTCCCACTGCAGACAGTGGAACTGCCAATGTGGACACCTCAGGGGTGACAACAGAGCCCCTCGCTCCTCTCAGAGGTGAGAGAAGGTCCAAGTCATTGAGCAACAACCTGCCTGCCAACGTAGGTCCTTTCGTGTCCCAGAAGACTGGCGTGTGCTTTCCAAGGGCCCAAGCCCTCTCAGTGAGGCTGGACAGGGCAGCACAGGTGAGGGGACTGCAGGGTTTGGTTGCTGGTTCTTCCTGCCCATCTCCTCCCCCTGCCTCAGTTTCCAGGACAGGAAAGAGGAAGCAGCAGATGGAGCAAGCTGACTGCTGGCAGGGACCAGAGCGCTGCCTCCCACACGCCCTCAGAGTCTCTGCACAGGAGTTCTGCAGGAGCAGCTGCCCCTCTCACCAGTGGGGGCTGAAGAGACAGTGGAAGCCAAACTGGGGTGGGGGGGGGTGGGAAAAGGACCAGCTCAGAAGGCACACAAGGCTTGGGTCTTGACTGGATACATCTGCTTCCAGCGTCCTCAAACCTTCAGGTCTAGGTTGTCTTTCCTGGTGCTCCTCTTCCAAATTGATCCAGCACACACGCCCTGCCTCCTAGAAAGTCTGGGCCCCTCATTGCTTTCTTTGTTTTCTAGATGAATTCATTCCCCTGGTCATTTATCCACTTGCCCAACATCTCTATTAAATATCTATCTGGTGCTGAACCTGAGCGCCTCCCAAAGCACTGTTTACCTGCTCGTGACACTGCTGGGTACCCTCACATACTACTCTTTCTCAGGTTTCTTGTCCAATTTCTGAGTAGATCTGTGTGAGCTCACTCTGTTTTCTTGTGCACACGTTCGCTCCTTGCTGGTGTGCCTTCCCATGGACCTCACTCCTGCAGAGTGCTCCCAGGTCTGAGGCCCTCTGATGCCCTGCTGTGTGCACCAGAGGAGGGAGGAAGGAAGAGGTGGCAAGTTCCGTAGAGACAGAATCATGGACCCTGTGTGTGTCCCCAGACCTGCTCCCAGGTCCACCCTGCCTGGATCGGTTTGCAGCTGGCACTGCAGGACCCCTGAGGTCAGGATAGATTTCTGCTTCCCAGCGCTGCCTGCACAAAGACTACACAGCCTTGCTAAGGCTATGAGACAATTCCAATCCCTGAAGGAAATTGCTCACTCCACCAGCCCTTACTATGTGACTCCCAGGTTGGACCCCCGGCGGATCTAAACTGTTCTTGTTGAAACAGTAGGGCTAGGCAGAAAAAAATTCAGTGGGAAATAATCTGGCTACGAGTGCTTACCTAGCGGTGGAATCCTTACTCTAGATAGCTCTGCGCTATCGTGGGGCCTGTGTTGCTGCCTTTGATGAGTAGAGAAAAACAACTCTGGTAGAAGAGGCCAAGGAGCCAGGATAAAGGCTGTCCCAGCAGCCCGGGCTGGGTGCCAGGATGAGTGGCTGTGGATCAGGGCGCATGCTCCCCAGGATACTATTTCAGACCAGCTGGAGGCCAGTATGTGTTCTGTGCCACAGGAAGAATGTTCCCTCAGACAGAACAGCTAATCAGGCCAGACGAGAGAGTAATACGAGGCCAGTGGCGGTTACTGCTGGCTTCCAGCAGGCTGTTGCCTCTTCCTGCACTGAGTCACATGTATTTTTGTCTTGCAGATTTGTCCACCTCCCACAATAGCCTTCGTCTCTGCAAACGTGGGACTCTTCTGAGACTGTGAGCTATGTTGCAAAACTAGGAGCCGTTTTCCAGAGCTGCCCTATGTCATCTGTTTCTTTGACATAAAGAGGCAAGGAGGAGGGAGGGAGACTCAGGAAAGGAAAGGAGAGGGCGGAGGGAAAGAGGAAAAAGGGAGAGAAAGAAACATTTGCTGACGTCAAAGAAGGCCACATTCTACAGGATAACATTACTTGTACCTCAACCACCCACTCCCTCTAATTTAATAGAAACCAAACAGCCTGTTTTGAAGCCTTTAGTCAAAGTCTTTCTTTCTTTCTTTCTTTTTTTTTTTTTTTTTTTTTTTTGCTATTCTCCTTTGACCAAAAGGGCCATTAATCCTCGGGAGTCTGAAAGCTACCTGATTCCCTGAAACAGAGGGGATTTCCATGAGTCATAACTCAGGCCCTGCTTGTGCTGGGCTCTGCAGCTACAGTAAATTGATCCAGCTGCTTGCAGAGCTGATGGAAAAGGCCCCGGGGAGAGGTCGGCTGTGCAGCTGGTGCTGCTGCTGGGGCTGTCACGTGGCCGAGCTTGCTCAGGCTCGCCCCAGTGTCCTCCTGATCCCCATGCACCCCCTTCCTCCCCTGGGCACTCCCCGTTCCCTTGAGAGGTGCTGCCTTGCAGCTTGGCTGGCTTCGCAGGGTGAAGGCAGTTCTCCCTGGCTGTGTCCGACCTCTTCCTTGGAAAGTGCAGGGCCCTGAGGATGCAGCCCTGTTTCCTGGCTCCCTCCCTAGGGCCCCCCTTTGGGCACATGTTAGATTGTGCTTCCCAGAAACCTAACCTGGTTCTGTTGTCTGGACATCCAAGGCCTATTTACAAAATAAAATGGGAGCTGGCAACAGTAACCTGTAACCCGAGGCTACAGAAACACCGAATCCACTACCCAGATGCTAGAGTTCAATCTGTTAGCTGGCCAAGGCCGCACAAGTTAATTTTTATCCCAGTAAAAAATAATAAACACTGCATTAGTAACTAAATGTTTATCAATTTGCAGTTCATTTCCAGCCAGATCATTTTGCTCCCGCACATTTTTATGGCTCGCTGATGCACTGGAGTGTGTTTCATGAAACCATATGTGTCTGTTTAAGCCCTTGCCTCCGTAGCATTTACATGACATTTTTTACCTTAATTGGATAATATTATTTGGCTACTTCAGTTATGGTCCTCAAATATCACATTCTACTGATGAAGAAACTTCAGTAAAGGAAAGTCAAGTGACTTGCTAAGGACCACCAAGCCGCTGAGGAGAGGCTGCTAGATGAGGACCCCCAAATTTGTCTTTTGCTTTAGAACAAAGTGCCCACCTGTGTGTGCTGAGCCACGCGCCTGAGCAGGGCTAAGTTTACTGTTGTGTTTCTTTTCTTCATTTTATGGTAAGTTATATTAGAAGAGGCGGCAAGAACAACTATGAAACAGAGTTAGAGGTCCGAGTTGGAGCTACACTGGTGGACAGGAGCAGCAAGAGCACATGGGTGTGAGCAGGTTCACATGCACTCGACCGCCCTCAGCCCAGCCTTTCTGCAAATGCTTTGGTGATTTTTATGTTCAGCAGGATCAAAGTCGCCATTGCTGGCACCATCTACTGTTTATCATTAGACACTTATCGCCAGGAACACAATTTGGCCACGACAAAACGAAGCCCTGGCTACCATCACGCAGACGCCACACTTCCCGGCCTGCCCCTTCCCCTGAACTGAAGAAACCTTGATCCTGCCGCACGGAGTAGGGGGCGGTCCAAGTGGGTACTCGGGGAAAGACAGGAAGAGCTTGTAAAGGCAGCAGGTGGAATAAATCAGATCTACACTCTGTCTTTACCTCTTTAGAAAAATAACCCACTTTCTAGAAGCCTCAGCTTTCTACCCTGAAAAGATGAGGGGATAGTAAGATGTCCCCTACAGGGCCGCAGGTACATAAGGATGTTTATTCTCAGGATTTGGCATACTACTTGGCAGCCAGTGGACACTCAAAGAAATGCTCATGTTAGGAAAAGCAAGCTTGTGAGTGGACTGTAGATACTATATATGCAACCTCAAGTATGAGGCAATGCCCTATTTCCCAATGGGCAACTTACAAAAGTTTTGTGTCTTTTTTTGACCAGTTTGAATATATACACTTTTAATGATGCAAGTGATGTAGTCAAATTTCTCATTATAAAATTTAATTTGTTGACTTAATTGTATGCATGTTTATAATTACATGCATAAACGTACTTATCTGGAGATACTGCCTTTGTTGTCCTCTTTATTAAGGTCGTCATCCTCATTCCAGCTCCCTTCCAAATGACCTGCCCCAGTCTTGGGAACACTTCTTGCTTCTGCTCAATGTCTTCGAGATTTAGTACTTTTTAAGTCTACATGTTGTGGTCACTGGAAATGCAATCTCAGGTCTCACTATCCATAAGCTAATTTCCACAAAGTTGGCTTCTTGTACTGCTTTTGAGAGGGATCTTCATGAGGTTGTGGCAGTATAAGGGAAGATCTGTATATTTTAAGGTAGCATGCTGAACTACAAGGCTGTGAAATGACATGAGGCCAAGGGTTTTCCTCACATGACTTTAGCAAAGAGAAAATATGAAGAGCAAAAAAGGCAAGAAAGTGAAAAAAATTGGATGGTTATTGATCTTAATGATGAATAGATGGAGATTTATTGGGCTATATGATCATATTTTGATAGGTCTGAAAATTTTCATAATGTAAAACGAGCTTGGAAAGATTTATGATATCAAATACTTTCATTTGCAGGTTACGACTTCAAGAACAGCTATAAAAACTTTTACATTTATTTGCATTAAAAAAAAAAAAGCTAATCTTCCAGGTAAGCTCTATAAACATTCCAAAATGTCACTGAATGAATTCTTTTCGAGGTATTTTGTTCTAAATAAAAACATTGAGAGAGCACCCTATAACACGAAGAGCTTCTCACAAATACAAGGTGGCATCTTGGATCCACACCTGTATCCTATTTTCTTCCATGCTTTGCTGATCAGAGTTGGCAGGCTTGGTGATGACCCCAGAGAGGACCTTCCACAGGAGATGTGGCATCCTTCTCAAGCACCCATCACCCAGTGCCTTGTTGGCACTGGAGCTGGAAGGTCTAGGAGAGCAGGGACACAGCCCTCAGGCCCAGTAGTGCCCCTCTGGGTATTTGGCATCAGCGGTGGCACTGAAGGGGAAAATCGACATTTCTTTGTTGGGCAATGTGTATCCCCAGAGAGAGGCAAAAATTGCGGTCTACATAGCCCAAGCAAGAGGGGGTCAAGCAATCATCCAGCGGATGTAGTCAAAGTCAGGCAAGAAGGCATAAACCAAGAGCTCTGGTTAATACTAAAGGGTTGAAAGCAGTTCCGCATTGACTTTATGTCCTGGCTTTTCCAGAGAGAAAGGAAATATTATTTTAAAAACATGGTGAAAGAGCAGGGTGCTCTTCATGCAAATATAACATCATATGCCAATGAGACTATGATTAAAAATATCTACTGGGGCCTGGGGATGCAGCTCAGTGTTAGAGGCCTTGCCTCAGTGTGAGGCTCTGGGTTCCAACCTCTTTACTTAAACAAGGCAAAACAACCTGGGTCTACGTAGGAAGTCTGGGATTTTCTGAAATTCTTTAATTGTTTATTTTTTGTCTTTTTCCCCCAAGCATGTACTGTGCCAGGCCACAGTAGGCTATCCATGATCAGACTTCTGAAGCCTGATGGCATGGTCTGATTCGTAGTCTACATTTCATAAGAAAGAGAATTGGAGCTGTTTTGAAAGAACCCTCCCTCCAACATGAAATCACAGCGCAGTGGCTTCAGAGTGCCTGTCTCAACATTGCAGTGCTGGCAGATTTATTGGAATACCGAAAAAGAAAAGATAAACAAAATATCCATGTGCCCAAACTGAGAGCATGATCTTTTTTGGAAGATGTGTGTCTTTTTTGATGACCTAAGTGTTGATTCTAACCCAGAAAGAACAAAGTGTGAGGTTAGATAAGTGTCTGCTAGATTCATTATTGCTATGTGGATTCTGTGAAGTAGGCTGAGAGGTCACTGGCTGTGGCTGCAGAATAAAGTTCACCCGTTGTTTATCCTCATTCTGATTGGGCAGTTACTGAAAACAGAATGTGAATTACCTTCCGGAAGCCCTCTGTTGACTTCAGGTGGGCCACGTGATGGTGGCGGCCTCCAGCGAGGGAACACATGATGAAGTCTACAGGCACAGTTTGAACAATGCCAAGTGGCCATTGGCGAGGGCTGAGGTTACCCCAGAAGATGGTTATCAAATGCAGTCGTTGGGTTTGGCGTTATCATTCTTGAGTTGCTGAGGTGAGCAGGAAAGAAAGACATTTGTGGACTCCTGTCATCATTGCTTTAATGGCTCTTTCATGTGAGTGTTTCTATTTGCTCAAAGGAAAAACAAATCTGGCTTGCACAGCACTGAGGATTTAGCTTGGACAGTTCACACCTTTCATCCATGCCCCCCAAAAGTCCTCTACCTATACTTTTCTGCGCTACTTTTCCAGTAACTTGGACAGCAACTCCATAGGTGCTTTGTGATGCTTTTTAGTTGTAGTTTAAAATTTCCAACAGGTTTGCTGCACATCCTGTGACAAATATAATAGCTTCCTGTGAATTGTGATGGTTTCTTACACTACATTTGCAAGCATGTGTGCGCATCTGCATGAAAAATAGCCTTGCTCTAGGAAGGAAGCTGCCATAACCACAAAACTTTTTCTGGTGAATTCTCTTCGGTATGGTCATCCGCCTTCAGGTCAGTGAATAACCAGCATTGGAACGGCATCTGGCACGGAAACTTGACTGTGAAGTTTAATGTATAACTAGTGTTTTTTATCCTCCTGTGTCAGCAATTGGCAACACGATACTCTAAATAAGGATTCCAGCGAGTAAATGGACATCTGTCAGCCAGGGAGGGGAACGCTGGGGCAAGCAGTTTTGAAACTCATGTCCGTGTTTGCTGCAAGGGATAAGATAATTTGAGAAACCTGGAAGTCCTGTGGATTCACAGGTTTCAAAAACAGGAAAGTTTCTTGTTTTAAAACCCCGTAGAGCAACATGTGGGCTTGAAAAAAAAGCTGGCCTGCGGTTTGGTGATCGTACTTCCTTATTGATATAATGGCCTCCGACGCAAGGCCTCCTGGGAGTGTAGCCTGGACCGCAGGCCCGACAGTTACCCTGACAG
The DNA here is from genome assembly GCA_004026905.1 of Hystrix cristata. Classification (NCBI taxonomy): domain Eukaryota; kingdom Metazoa; phylum Chordata; class Mammalia; order Rodentia; family Hystricidae; genus Hystrix; species Hystrix cristata. The sequence goes on along the minus strand of PVJO010007170.1, from coordinate 34,887 downwards.
GTTCTGAAACAGAGCTGGGGCTTTCTGGACAGATGAGAAGTCTAAAAATTTCCCTTTTCATTTCCTCTCTTGTGTGACTTTGTCATTAAAAAAAAAAAAAAACAACTAGTAGTAGAAAAGGGAATTTTGCCCATGGTTTTAAGGAGTTGATCTTGACTGAGCAGCTTCCCTTCTACTCCCCCCAAGTCCCACCCCAAAAACCCCAAGCTAAAAAAAATATCATCTGTTCTTGCATATTTTTTTCAGTGGGTCTATGTCTGGTTAATTTGCTTTAGGCTGGATTCATCACAAGCAGATCTTTTCAAATGGTATGATTGTAAAGAAACATGCCACGATCTCTCCATGTGGTCTGCATCTGGGTCCTGAAAGTGTAAGTAGGGACTGGGTCCTTCTGGAATCTTCTCCCTCCCACAGCCACCTGGGAGACTCTTTTGGGCACACTCTCCCAGAACCCATCCTTGAGTTCTTCAGTAAGTGAAAACAGATGCCATTCTGGTGTGACACAGTTCGCTGACCACAGCACAGAAAGTTCCACTGGCTGGGGTTGTGGGAGTTGTGTGAGCCCCGAAAACATCCTGTGTCCAAGCTGAACTTCAGAAAAGCCCTGGACCCTCCTACCTGCCCTTGCTAATTCTGGGTGCCAGGTAGCTCCTGGACTGATCTGCCTCTGGCCCGCTGCTTCTTTTCTTTCCCTCCAGGAGAGAAAGAGGGTGAGAGGATGAACACACTTCCACACCCAAACTCTTCTTGATAGGTGTGCATCACCACGCATTTTGAGCTTATGTGTTTGCATGTCTTTATGCATGCACATGTACGTTCTTTATGTTATTTGGCCTAGCACCAGAGTTTTGTTTTTCAATGAATTCAAAGACGATAACATTTGGAAGCAGTGTATATTTCAGTGTTCCAGCAAATTACCAGGCAAACATAACGACTCTCACCGAATGACTCCATCTTGCCAACTCCTCTGCGTTGGCCCTGAGGATCTGCAACCTGAAACCAAGGGCTGGGATGATTGCACAGCAGAATTTTCTTCTCTCTCTCTTTGATAAGCCCAATAAATCTGCCCCAAACACGTCACTGAGGCCACAAGGAAATGCAATCCTGCCAAGTGTGGGCGCTAACAAGATCTGCCAAAGTCTCAAGGTTACAGAGAGAGCAAGAACCACTTTGAGTTGGGCCTGTCTACCATGTGTGTGCCTGATGCCACATGTGTATACTTTGTGTGTGCAGGAGGACTCAGGAGAACAGTGGTCTCCAGTGTCTGCCAGCAGTTGGGTCCAAGATCCCTGCAGGTACTACAATCTGCAATTGTTCAAGTCTCTTACATGAAGCGGCACAATATTTGTATATGACCTATTCAATCCTCCTGTATACTTTTATCACCTCTAGGTTACTTATAAAACCCAATACACTGTACTGTAAATAGTTGTTATACAAATTCTTTAGAGAACAATGACAAGGAAAAAAGTCAGTATTATGTTTAGTACAGGCACAATTTCCCCCTCACTTGAAGTTGGTTGAAACCATGGACGCAGAACCCACAGATATGGAGGCCTGCTGCACTTGTGCGTGCTTGGGTGTCATGCATATGCACCAGGCCTGTGCATGGGTAGTTAGCATGTGCGTAAGAACTGTGTCTACATCTGTGAGTTTAGGTGTGCTCATATGTGTGCATGGGTGCACGTTCATGCCAGGTAAGCATGTGTACCATGTGTACATGTATGCATGTACACCATGTGCCCTGTGTACTGTGTAAGTTTTCTGTTTCTGTGTGAGAATACTCATGTGTGCATTCTGTGTGCGGCACAGCAGCTGTCACAGATCCATGGACGACGGGCCCGCTCAGAAACAGGTATATCACTTAGATGCGGTACTTTTCATGGGGTTTGCTGTGCTCAGTGTACACTGAGATTGCAGGTGGGCTTTGCATTTGCATTTCTCCTCCACCTGACCCTCAAGTGGGTTCTTTTTAAGTATCTTTTTTTCTTCAGCCTCAGAGAGTAGGAAAAGGTATTGGAATTAAGATGGAGCAAGGATTCAACACCATTCCTGTGTATATAGAAGACAGAGAGGAGAAGAAAAAAAGGACAAGAAGCTACAGGGAATCAGATTGGAAAGCTAATGTGAGTCTGTATTTATGAAATAAAACTTCTGTCTTCCACACAGGCCTTGAAGTCTGCCCCAGTTTCCTGCCTCTAACCTCACTGTAAGTGCCGACCCACTTCTGGCTATTTTTATTTGTTTCTTTGAAAACGCTCACTGTGTGATTAGAGTTGACTCTTGTCAACTTTGTCCTCATTCTTCCTGGCCCTCTGAGTCCCAAAATACAGCTGTTCCCTCCTAATTCCCAATAATTATGGGTGAGAGCAGGGCCAAAGGATGTCAGGCTTTATTGATGATGTGACAAATAAGTGACCCATTTCCTCACAGTCAGAGACACCAGGCCAAGCAGTGGCTACCTGTGTGCAGAGCTTTGTGCCTGCACATTCTTTTGTCCGGTTTTCCCTGCCGAGGTACACAGACTCCATGGGAACCAGCACTGTGCCAACTCTAGTGCTGGGAGGGGGCGGGTACTGTTCAGGGCTCTTGCCAGTTTCGTACTTTGGGCCCAGGGCGGTAAGTCTGTAGGTGCTTATCTGGGATTACAGCCCGAGTCAACAGAGGGACCAGGAAGTGAGCTCAGGGCCCCACAGCACATGGACAGTTGGGGGTGTTTACTTTTCTCTTTGAGCAAACTTTGATTTACTCTTTAATAAGTCACCACCAAGGATGTGGTTCTGGAGAGGTTTGACTTGGCATTCAAACTCAAGGCACATATTGATAAAGGAGGAGCGGGAGAGGGAGTCTTACGTTGTTCCAGCTTTATCATTAACCCTAAGTTTGGAAGTGGACTTGCTTTCATAGCATCAGTTCCCAGTGCATAGGCAGGTGTTGGTTCTCAACTGATGAGGTGCTTTGATATCCTTAGTGGAAGTGTGTTGTGACCGAGTGGCACACAGCAGCGTTGACATCCTTGGAAGGGTTGCAAGATGAAATCAAGAGCAACCTTGATTTTTAGACAGGCCTGGTTTGGGTCTCAGCTCTGTCATATTATGGTGCCACTTGGGGAATCCCTTCACTTGTTTGGCCTCAATTTCCTCATCTGTGAAATGAGGGTAGATCAAAGAAACAAGCAAAAAGCAAACACACAGGCAGGTATGGAACCCGATAAGAAGACAGGTGCGAGGGACAGATGACTGAGATATACTTGGTTTAGCAGACTGTCGATGTTACTTATCACATTTTTATTGTGTGGAAACAATTTATTTTCTCTTTCCAGAACCTTCTGCAGGACATCAGCTGCGTAAAGTATGCAATGAGAATAATCCTCTCTGCACTTCCTACTCAGGTCCTCATGAGTGGACGGAGCTGCCTTTCAAGGACTGAGTGAGAGCGTTCTTGCCTCCCGGGCTGTGGGTGCCGGGGGGTCAGGGTGAGGCTTCTTCTCCTTTCTGCTGACAGCATTTCCTCCTTAAGTGCAACGATCTGCAAAAAAAAAAAAAAAAAAAAAAGAGAGAGAAAAAAATTGAGAAGAAAGAGAAGGCATGGAAACCCTTCTGTGCCCAGGATGACCCTGAGGTCCAGTTATGTCTTTACATGTCTACAGAACACACAAGGAGCTCCCCAGGGAGGGAGCACACCCTTTCCTGGGCTTCCGGCAGGTCTGAGCGCTGCTGCAGTGGAAACATGAAGTGGGGCAGGTTGCCCTCTGTGGCAGGGACATGAGAAGGGGGAGGGGCCACCCAGGAAGGTCACCTGGGTTGGAAGTGCCTTGAAGGGCGCAGGTTAGGCCTGTCTTGGGTCCTAAAGTAAGAGCCACATTGTTTCTAGAGAGTTTAAAAACAATAATCAACCTCACTCGGGCCAGTCTGTTTTTTAAAATTTTAATTGCCATGCACCAATCATCCCCAAGGCTGCAGTGATGAAATCCCCTCCTCCACCCGGCCAGTTGAGCCAGTCCCTGGGCGCCTCCTGTGTGCACTGAGTGAGCGGGATAGCAAGGAGATGGCAGAGTCCAAAGAAAAGGGACCTGAAAGATTTCCTTCCTCTCGCAGCAAAAAAGGATGAAGAAAACAGGTGCTTAGTAGTCCTCAGGGGCTCGGAAAAGCCACATGAGAGAGAGGAAGGTGGAGTGGGTCTGGGAAGGCACCTGGGATGGGTCTGGCTCACCACATTCCCTTGGAGGGTGAGGGGATGACAAACACTGCAGCATTCCCAATGTGAAGATACCTGCTCCTTCCATCCCCATCCATAGAAGGGTCCCATTGCGCCCCACTGTTTCTGCCACTTTGGTGACAATCACTGTAGAGACTCCTGCTTACCAACAGGGCAGGTAATATCAGCTTCACAAACCACCTGGTGAGGTAGACAGACTTATGCCCATTTACTAGATGAGGAAATTGAGGATCAGAAAGGGGCAGGGACCATCTCTGATTGGGAAATAATGCCCTGAAGTTTGCTGTCCCACATACTGTGCTCAAAGGCTTCCGAGACTTGGACAGGGCTTGATGAGGAGGCAACAGTAACCATTTCTTCAGAGATATTTTAGGGGTGCACAGAGGCCTGTTTATCCTGGCTTGGCAGGATCCTGGAAGTCACCTTTGAGAGGCCTTGGAGCATGCTGTGCCAGACAGGCAGAGAACTCCCTGGGCCTTTCCCAGAGGGGCTGGGTCAGCTGTCTGCTCTGCAGAGAGGTAGACCTGCTGTTCTGTTTGTGTTTAAGGGGCCCTCAAAGCACTCCTTCCTTGCTGCTTCCTGGAATCCTCCTCTGCCCCTCAGGGCTCAAGCCAAGAGGAGAGGGAGGCTTTAGAAAATGAGGGGAATGGTCTCTGGTAGAGTCTGTCTGCTGAGGCAGAAAAGCGTCATTCTGACTCCTCACGGCTGCCCACAGGTGCGTGGGCCACGGGGCCCTCGCGAGGGAGGGCTAACTCGCAACTTCATGCAGGCCCAGATGGCCAGGGACAGGCAGTCTGAGGGACAGAGAGGGGTGACCAAGGTGCCAGACAGTGGTCCACTGTCGTCCCTGCCTCCCTTGGAGTTTGGGTTGTTCCGGATTTGAGAGCTGTTTGCCTTCAAGAAAGAAGAGCTGGCGGGTCTGGGTCATTTACATGTCACCCTGTACAGTATCTGCCTTTGTTCCAGAGAGCAGTGCAGATGAAAGGCTGTAGGGAAAGGGGACAGCCAGGCAGTGACCTGCACAGGAAATTGGAAATTGGAAACCCAGGGTCGCCCCCACTCCTCTGACTCACGCTTAAACAAACCCAACACATGCCCTGACCTTTGCTCCCTGCAGCTGGAGCAGGCCAGGCCCTACCCGCCAATAGCCCCCCTTCCCTGCCTTGCCCAGGGCTCGAGAAAGGCCAGCTCTGGGCCAGCTTCCGGGAGGAGAGAATCCTTCAGTCCAAACAAAGGCTAGGTGTGCAGCAGTCCTTGACTTTTCTTTAACAAGGTGAATTCTTACATGTTTTTTCTCTTTAGGTTTTTCTTCCATTTTATTCATCAACCAGAAGAGATGGAGCATTTGGGAAAATTATTTTAAGTAGTACTCCAACCTGTGATCATCATTTCAAATCAAGGAATTGGCTGAGCAGCTGTGGGGAAGAACAAAGGGCATGGGAGTGATTTAAAGCCTGGGGGAGGGGAGGCCACTGGGTTTAAGGCCTGAGCTGGTAGCAGCAGCAGCTGGGGACTCGGATCATGTGCACCCCACAGGGCATCAGCCTTCTTAGCCCTGCAGTATGTTCTACACATTTCTCATCGGAGTTTTCACTGCTGAATACACTACACTCAGCACCCTACATATAGATTGAGTAAAGTACTGAGACTCAATTTAATATCCTACCTGAGAGGTTTGGCTCAGGAGTCAGACAAGTCTGGCCTCAAATCCTGCCTCTGCCAGTCACCAGCCTCTGCAGAGTCATCTGTATAATGGGGATAATCACAATATGTCAGTCAGCTTTCCACCACTATAACAAATGCCTGAATTAGACAATTTATAAAGAGAAAAAAGTTGTTTTTGGCTCACAGCTTTGGAGGTGCCAGGGCATGATACGGTGCCCCTATTATTTTGGGGCTATGATGAGGCCGCATCATGGTGGGAGCATATGGCAGAGTAAACACTTGCATCATGACCAAAAGAGAGAAAGAGAAAGGTGTTGGGGTCCTCTTATCTCCTTTTAGGGTATGCCCTCCAGTGACCTAAAATGTCTGGCTAGACACCACAACGTCTCTAAAGCATCATGCTGCAGACCAAGCTTGACCCGACGGGCCCTTGAAGGAGATTCCAGATCTAAACTGCTGCACATTTCAACCACATCATAGGGACTCTTATGGGATAGACAAGGGACTGTATGTGAAGTGCTTATCTGACCACTCACTGGCATATGGTAAGTCTTCCAAATGCTGTTATTATTACCACTATACAGATAAATTCAATTTACATGCTCAGGTCTTATGACTGGTTTATTCACCAAGCACCTATCGAGTGCCTGTTACGTTCCAGGTGCGTGGGTGTTATAGGAGAACAAGTGAGTCAAGCATGGGAATTCATAAGCTATTAGAAATATAAGAAACACTTCTATTGAGTTAAAAAGTAATAATGTCTTCCAAGGATATTTAAGTAGTTTATAAAAGTGTCTTTCTTAACAGATGGTCTGTTAGAAACAACTTAAAAAATGTACAGAGTTTAAAAAAAAGAAGGAAGTAGTTTTATTTCTGTTTGGGAACTTACTGCTTTTCAATACAACTGTTCACTAAATTAACTTCATTTCTTAAAATGAGCCTTGCTTTGTACCTGGGAATTTCAGTCAGTGAATTTGTAGATAATTGGGCCTACTTGCAAATAGTCAGGCTTGTCTGAGTGTCTTTTGGTGACACATATGTTCTCAGACAGGGTCGAGGTTGCCAGGGATTACCCAGTTCTGCTAAATTACCATCGCAAGAATCAGAAGGCAGCGAGCCCAACCTCTCGCCCCTTTCATAGAATTTCCGATGGGAAGTAGTTGAGCTTCTGCTCCAACTCTGCTGGGAAAGGGCTGCTCACTATTTCCAAAGGTAGGTGCTGGCCAAATTGAACATCCCTAAATCTTTAAGATGGAATAATAAATAGGAAATAAATTTAAGTGAATTTGCATAGCTCATCTAAAGGACAAAAAAATCTTTTGTTCTTTCCTTTCATCTTGGTCTCCACGGCTGTTGTTGGGTCTTGTTTTGACTGGTGGTCCGTCTTGCCTTTTACTCTGTCCTCTGTCCCAAAGCAGGCCAGTAACCCTGGTCACTGTTGGAAGACCAAGCCCACCATGCCTTAGAAGCTTGGGGCCAATAGTCAGTCCAGTTGCTCCTTGGCTATTCTCTAGGGTGGCTCACCCCACCTCTGCTTTCTTGGAAAACAACAGTGAACTTTGTTCAGCCAAAGCCCTATTTCCCAAACTCTGATATTTGTTCCCCAGCCCTCCTCCTTCCAGCTGCTCCCAACTGCTAACCACATCTTGCACACACTGCTGTCCACTTCCGCTCTTCCCGAACTTCTTGGAAGGCAGCCATGGGGGCCAGGACAGAGGGAGGGCCAGCCTTCTCACTGGTGGTGTGGGCCTGCAGGGTCTGACTCCACCCCCGGAGTGCTGAGAAAGAGTTGTGTGCTGCCTGTGAGGTCAGCGGGCCAAATGCAGGCAGCGCTGCACACTCTGCAAAACCCAGGGTGGCTGCCTGCAGAATTTAGTTAGAATTTTAAAAAATGATAGTAACTACAGTAAAAAGAGATAAGTGATTAAAAAAAAAAAAAGAAGGTTTTTTTAGAGTCCTGGGGTTCTGAAACTCTTTTTGACTTTTGTCCTCTTTGCCTCTCCCAACCCTACTCTTTATTACCGGGGTGACTTGACTTCTCTGATCCTTCCTGGGCCCTTAGGCCCTCAGTCGGATTCCTATCCCTCTTTTTCTTTTGCCACCCAGACTGTCACACCCTAAGCCTGACACCAGCTGATGACATGGTTACCGAGAGTGGATGGAGAGAGCTGTGCTGGGTTGACGCATTCCATAGCAATCCCACTGGCTCACCAGCCATCTCCACCCCACTGACATAAAATGAATTTTGATTGGCTTGAAGAGCCATGCAAATAATTTGACTTAGTTATCAATATTTAAGACAAGGAGCACACCAGAAAAATCTAGCTTGCTAGCTTGACTTGAGAACCTGGAGAGCAGCACTACAGGATCTTTGCTCACTCGACTGAGAGGCTAGAACCCAGGGACCCTCCCTGCCCCACACGGCCGCCGTCTCCACAAGGACAGAGCCTGTCTGGTGGACTTTGACACTGAGAATTAGAGGCCACTGGTCAGTGGGCATGTATCTCCCCGCCCCCTAAACCACCTCCTGCCCAAATCTTCTGGGTGCTTTAGTTTGTACTCCCGGTCAGTGGAGTTTTCCCCACAATCATTTCCCTGTCTCTAATGGACTCCTGGCCCACCGTGTTCCTCTCGGAGTCATTGCAAATCTTGTCCAGGCCCTTCAAGCCCTTGATCTCTCCAGGAGGCCCAGCCTCATGCATTATTGAAAAGACCAAGGCCACAGGACATGTGTTTCCAGCGCCTCAGCTTCCTGTCTTTCCTCCTCTGAGCTCTCTGCTGCCTCCTCCTTCCTCCCTCTCTCCTTCCCTTCTTTCTGACACTTTCTTTCATCATTTTTTAAACTGTAAAACAAGACAGACCTACAGAACAGTGCTCAGGACAGAGGTGTTCAGTTCAGTTTCTTATCACAAGCTAATGCCACCCGTGTCATTCCCAGCCGGGTCAGGAAAACCAGCTGCCCTCACTCTAGTCTCTCCTTGTCCCCCTGCCTGCCCCACCTCTCCCACCAGAGGTCACTCTCCTGTTTTATGGTAAGATGTCCTTGTTTTGCTTTATTGTTTTATCATCAAAATATGGGCATCAATTGATGTTTATCACCGTTTTATTAAAAACTGCCCAAACCTACAAGTAACTGAGATGCCCTTCAGTGGGTGAGTGGGTAAGCAGACTGTGGCCCTCCCAGATAATGGAGTATTCTGCCGTGTGAAAAACAAATGCGCTATCAAGGCATGAAAAGGCAGAGGAACTTTAATGTATACGCAGTGTGATCGAAAAGTACGGTGAATGTTTAAATTTTTTTTTTTTAAATGTGTTACAGTTAAAGAGATGTTGCCACTAATCTCCCTCAAAATACTGTCCTTCAGTAAGAACACACATATCCCATCATTCTTGCCACTTTCCAAAGCAATTCTCAAAGTTTTCTTCTGTAAATGTCTTAACTTACACTATCATGGCTGCCCTGACATCCTGAATCGGTACAAAATGTTTATCTTTCATGGTCATTTTGACTTTGGGGAAGAGCCAACAGTCACATGGTTCCAGATGTGGTGAAGAAGGTGGACAAGGACACACTAGTATTTTTACAAGCCTGCCTTTTTGTTGCATGGTTCTTGCTAGCCGCATTCATATTGATTGATGGTGCCTGGTAAAGACGCTCGTGTAAGAGGACTTCCAGACCCACTTCAAAAAGTGGCAGGAAGGGCTGGGGATTTAGCTCAGTGGTAGAGCGCTTGCCTTGCAAGTGCAAGGCCCTGAGTTCAATCTCCAGCACAAAAAAAAAAAAAAAAAAAAAAGAAAAAGTGGCAAGAATGATAGGATAAATGAGTTCAAAAGAAGGATTATTTTAGGTGGGGACAAATGGGAGTGTGTCTAATACATTTTTAAAAATATAAACATCCCCCGTATTTTTTGACCACTCCTTGTACTGTATTCGTGAGTGACAGAGCCAATCTGAAAAGGGAACATAGTGTGTAATTCCAACCATACTACATTCTAGAAAAGACAAAACAGTGGAGATAGTAAAGGATTGGTGGTTGCCAGGAGCTGGCATGAGAGGATCAGTAAAGAGGTGGCAGGCACGCAGAGGACGTTCAGGGCAGTGAAACTAGTCTCCACGGTGCTGTGACAGTGGGTGCACGTCATTCTACATTTGTCAAATCCGTAGATTCACAACACCCAGCATGGACCCCGATGTGAATCCTGGACTCCAGTGTTACCACAGGTTCATCAGTTAGGACAAACGTACACCTCTGAAGAGGGCGTTGCTAATGAGGGACGGTATTCCTGCGTGGGGACAGGGAGTACATGGGAAAGCTCTACCTTCCTCTCAATTTTGGTGTGAACCTAAAACTGCTGTAAAAAAATAAAGTCTTTAAAAGAATATGCATCCTTTAATGCCAAAGCTTAGTTTTATCTATTTTTACAACTTCATAGAAATGTAACCACACCTTTTTGTGTGTGTGGCTTCTTTCGGTCAACATTATCCTGGTGAAACCCACCCTGGCTGTTGTCTGTAGCTGTACTCTGTAATATGCATCACTGGATAATACTGCATTTTAAAACATGGCACGATTTTCTATTCTCTTGTTGGACAGGTGGGTTGTTTGCTCCTTAGGACTATTGTCAGTGGTGCTGCCCCAGTTATTCCTGTGCTTCGATGCAACTGCATGCATACACACATTTCTCATACACACATTTCTCAAAAAGTTGGGTCAAAGCCTGGAGTTTCTTTGTGGAAAAGTTTTAAATTATCAGTTCACTCTTTTTGCTTGTTATGCACACCAGATTTGTACAGCATGTAACAAAATTTTTTGAAAGGATTTGAAAAAGAAAAGAAATAAGGATAGTCAATTCCTCAAAATATTATCAATTTAATAGCTATCAGGCTAGTTAGGATTCATATTTTTATGTCATTTTTGATAAGTTATTTTTAGGGATTTATCTATTTATCTAAAGTTTCAAGTGTATCAGTGTGAAACTGTTCATAATATCTTTTTATGATCTTCAATAAAGGTAGGAGCTGTTGTAATGGCTCTTAATCATGCCTGACATTGATTATTTTAATCTTTTTCTTTCTTTTTTTCCCCCTCAATCTATCTTGCTAAGGTTTTTAAAAATCAGTTTTATTAGTCTCTCCAAGGAATCCAACTTTTGGTTTTGTTCATATTTTCTATCTTATATTTGTTTTTTACTTCATTAAAAATTCTATATTTATCAGCCAGGTGGTGTACATGCCTATAATCCCAGCACTCTGGGAGGCTGAGGCAGGAAGATTACAAATTCAGGACTAGCTTGGGCAATTTAGCAAGATTGTGTCTCAAAAAATAAAGTAAAAGAAAATAAAGAAAAGGGGCTGGTGATGTAGTTCAGTGCAAAAGCCCTTGATTCAATATCTAGTACCACCACCAATAAAAAAGAAAATAAGAAGGAGGAGGAGGAAGATAAGAAGGAAGAGAAGGAGAAGGAAAGGGAAGAGGCAAAGGAGAGGGAGAAGAAAGAGAAGAAAGGGGAAGAGGGGGAGGAGGAGGAGTAAGATAAGGAATAGAGAATGAGGAGGAGGAAGAGGGGGGAGGAGGAGGAGAAATAAATTTATTTATTTATTTATTTTGCAGTCCTTGGGATTGAAACCAGGTCTTGCACGTTGAATTACATACTCAACTAATTTTATTTTATTTTTTAAAAATTTGAGACAGAGTTTCACCAAGTTACCTAGTCTGGCCTTGAACTAAACATCCTCTTGCCTCAACCTCCAAAATTGGCTAGGACTACAGGTGGGTGCCACTGTCCCCAGCTCTTCCTTCGCGGGTGGGGTTCAATTTTTCTGTACTTTTTCTAACTTCTTGAGATGCCTGCTTACCTCACTGATTTTAAACCTTTCTTGTAAGCTAATACATGCAATTAAAGTCATTTGTATTTATCTAAGCATTGCTTTAGACTTATATCACACATATATTACGTATTTATTACATTATAATACATCTACATTCTCATTTTGATTTTTAAAGGGATACTTAGAAGAATTTTTGCATCTTCGAATATATGGAAAATTTTAAATCATATTTTAGTCATCCATTTCTAGCTTACTTACATTTAGAGTATATTTTGCACAAATTTAATCATTTAATATTTGTAACATGTGCTTTATGGCTCAGTATATGGTGGGATGTTGAAACTATTCTTTGTGTGCATGAACAGAGTGTACAGTTAGCTGTGAGCTCGGTATTCTACAAGGTGTGTTATGGTTGCTGGTTATATTGCTTGAATCTTCTATATCTTTACTGGCTTGTCTGCCTGTTATATTAGATATTGAAAGAAGTTTGTCAAAATTTTTAACAGGGATTTACATATATGCAGATATGTTGACTTTTGTTTTATGTATTTTAAAAGTTATATAATTTTATAATGTTATAACTTTGTGGGAAATTGGAACTTTTTAAAATAAGAAATGCTCTATTTCTAGTAATGATTTTTGCTTTAAATTCTATTTTGACTGATAATTCATAGAGGTATTCCAATTTTCTTTGGATTAGTATGTTATATATTTTTTCACAACTTTACTCTTAACTCATTTTATATTTTATGTGTTATAAGCTTCTCTTATAAACACTGCACAAAGATTTAATCTAGTCTGGCAACTCATCTAGTCTTTGTTTTCTGTTTGGAGCATTTAGACCATTTGTATTTAATGTAAATTCTGTTGTATTTGGGTTTACATCTCCCATTTTGTTTAGCGCTATTTGTCCCATCCATATTCAGTGTTTATTTTTCACTCAATTTAGTGTTTATTTTGGATTCATTGTTTTTAAAATTCCACTTCTTTCCTCTGCTACCTTGGAAGAATATGTTATTTTTGCTATTTTCTTTTGGTGATTAGCTCAAGATTACAGTGTACTTTCTTGTCCTGTATTAATTGGTGCTTTATGCTCTGCAGGTATTTCAGAGCTCTGAGCACTTAACTCTATTTCCTCTTCTCTTAAATCTTTTACCATCATCATGTATTTTAAGCAGTGTAGACTTTTAATGAACAACATTTTCAAATTTGTCATGTAGTCACTACCCATTTATATTTACCTATATACTTGCTACTTTTTTTTTGTTTGTTTTTTTCTTTTTCAGATAAAGAGGTCTCACTGTACAGACCATGCTGGCCTGGAACTTCTGGGCTCAAATGATCCTGCTTCATTCGCCTGAATGGCTGGGACTAGGCATGTGCCTGCCTCTATCTATCATATCTTTATGCATGTCTTTCCCTCTTCCATCTCTGACTTTCCCTCAGGGGCTATTTTAGGGAGGGGCTGAAGAACAGTTTTTAATATTCCCTTTAGCATGAGTGACAAATATTCTGAGTTTTGGCTTGTAAATGTCTTTAGCTCATCTCTATTCTTGAAGAATTTTTTGAAAGTATATAAAGGTTTTCAGTTGACAGTCATTTATCTTTAGCATGTTAAGAACACACCCATTACCTTCTAGATTTAATTGTTTCTGTTGAGAAATCAACTGTTAGTCTAATGGTTACCCTTTTGACAGACAACTCTGTCTCTTATCCTCTGGCTTCCTTTAAGATGTTTTCCTTTGCTCTGGTTTTCAACAATTTTATGATGATGTACCTAGATGTGGATTTTCTTATATTTATTATACTTGAAATTTTTAAAGGGTTTATTGATTCTGGCACATTATCTCTTCAATTAATTTTGGAATATCTCAGTCATTAATTTTTCAAGTATTGCTTCTTCCCATTTTCTCTCCTCTCCAGAATTCCAGTAATATGTATATTACATTTTCGCACTGTATTATCCTTCTCTCTTAGTCTCTCTGTCTGCTCCACTCTTTTATTCCTCCACATTCCCTTCTGATTTTTTCTACTAACCCAATGCCCAATTTCCAACTACCTTCATCTAATCTCCTCTGAAATCTGTCCATGACCTATTAAATTTGATTATCGGGTTTTTCAGTTCTAAAATCCATTTGGTTCTTTTTTGTGGTTTCCAAAATCTTCTTAATTTCTCGATTTTCTTTCTTATATCCTTTCGCATGGAAAATGCACTTATTTTAAAGCCCATCTCTGATAACACCAACACCTGGAGATTACGAGGTTCTGTTCTAGTGTTCTTTGGTTTGCTGGGTTTTATTCCTGTTAGTTATGTTCACTTTTATAGTGGACATATTTGCAAAATTAACTATGGGAATAATTTGAGGTGTGGACTGATGTTATCATCTTCCAGAGAGGATTTATGTTGCTTTTGTCCAAATCTTGAAGGCCCCAGTACCCAAGATTAACTGAATGCAATTTCAGGGGTTGAAATGACTTGGACGTGATCTGCAGAGGCCTGGGTGTTACTGATTATTGGTATTTACTCCAGTAAAGCAGTGCTTCAGAGATACAACCTAACGATAAGTTGTCCCTGGGACACTCATCCTGGTGGCCCCAGACTGCACTATCTGGCCCTCTAGCCGTATGCTTCTGAGCGAGGTGCTGCTTGGCCTCTTTGTCATCTGACCTGGAGCTGACCACCAGCCCTGAGGCAGTACAGCTTTAGCCTCCAGGTTGACCTCCTGGGCCTCCATTGCCTCAGTTCCTAGCTTGCTAATTCTTCATCTTGTATTAACTATCTGACACATCCAGAGAGATGATTTTTCAGTTTGTGTATCTGTACATTTATACGGGAAAACCTGTATAAATTACCTAGTCTGCTATGCTCTCCACCTCTAATTTATCATCATTGTCAACCTTTTTTATTTGTTTTTCTTCATATCACAAGGAAAGAAGTGTCCTTCTTTTCTCTTACACAAGCCTTTACTGGTGTGACCTGGTCTCCTTTCTCTCCACATCATCTAGAATTGTAATGCATCTTTAGTTTCTGCCTTGACACTGTGGCCTTCTCCCCCAACATGTTCCTCTACCCTTTACACAAACAGACAATAAAAATGTCTTCTGAAACTATACTTTCCGGTCATCAGACTAGGTGGTACGATTGGTATTTTTGGTGATGATTTTTTCTCAAACAGTTCATCATTGTCTGTCCCCCACCAACCCCAGACTGATATTGACAAGTCTGCTCAGACCAGTGTGCCCATCTTGATGGACTCACTTGACCAGAGCAAGTTTACACATCAGTGAAGCAGAGTGAAGGGGGAAAATAAGAAAATGGGGGTAGAACAGGAAGTTTATGCTTTAAATGATGCATCCTAGCCTGGAATTTTGCTACAAAAATTCTCTCTCCCTTGTTCTGACACTCTTTCCTCCCCTCTGTTGCCAGAGAATTTAAAGGGCCGATCCACCCTTGCTGTTTCCACTAACCAAACATACACTCCTGATTTAAAGGTCAACAAAAACATCCTGGTGGCCCATCCAGTGTGATTTCTGGGTCCTCATTCTCCTGGGTCTTTCTGCAGTGTTTGTCACAACTTTATCCCTTTCTCTGGAGCCCTCTCGCCCATCTGATTCTGAGATGCTTGGTGTTCTTCGCTCTTCTGCCTCCTTACTCTTTCCCCCTTCCTTTTTTCAAAGTCCTAAAGGGAGAGCTTCCTTGATCTATTTGATCTTCTTCTTTTCTTTCCTCATCTCACTTATTTTCTTTAAGGTCTCTTTGCCTTTGTAAATTCCTGGGTTCCACTTTTCCTTCTGTGTGAGGACTCCCAGATCTAAATGTCTGGCTCTCACCACGGTTTCACTTTTGCATTTCAGAATGACTTCTGGGTTTTTTTTTTTCTCTCTTCATGTCCTAGAAGTCCTTCAAAAATACTTAAAAAGTTGACTCATACTTTCCATCCACAAAGTTCCTCTTTCTTCCAATTCCCCAAAGTCTGTAGATACCATGATCACATCTCTGCACTCATTTGTTCCTCTATAGTAAATGTTCTTCCTTTCAGCTCTGCTTGTTCAATAAGGTTTTGAAGGGCCAGCTCAATGCCTCCTCTTTAAGAAAAAAAACATTGAGTCATGTTAAAAAAAGAAGAAGAAGAAGAAGAAGAAGAAGAAGAAGAAGAAGAAGAAGAAGAAGAAGAAGAAGAAGAAGAAGAAGAAGAAGAAGAAGAAGAAGAAGAAGAAGAAGAAGAAGAAGAAGAAGAAGAAGAAGAAGAAGAAGAAGAAGAAGAAGAAGAGATTTCAGCACATAGTTCAAATACTAGCTATGTGACTCTGCACAAAGTGTTTACTGTGAACTTGGGTTTTCTCATCCATAAAATGGGAGTAAGAATAACTAACTCACAAATCTATTGATGAGATTAAACGAGTTATTTATGATTACATGGTATTTCTTCAACTACCCTGTAACCTGCTTTCAAGCAAGGTTCATTTCTGATTAATCATTATAGCCCCAGGTACTTATTAAATAGTGATCAAATGAATGAATTAAAGAATGAAAATTGTGTAGTTTGCCAAAATAACATGCTGCTGATGTCAGGATTTTATATACCAAACCAAACCTGTTTTATTTTGTTCAGTTAAATATTGCCTTATATGCAGTCACTACTTCAACACTTCTATTTTAATTTCTACCTAATTGAGTGACCTGACTTAATACCAAATGGCTGTTAGGATATAATCATGGACCTCTAGACTGACCCAACCTCAGTTTGTCATTGCTGGAAAGCCTGAAGGATTTTCTAGTGTGTTTAAGTGTGTAGGTAACTCCCCTTGGCTGGAAAGGTCCCCCAATCCCACCTCCTCTTTTTATTTTTGCTTAATTTATCCAGATAATTACTTCATCTCTTTACTTCTCTTGATCTTTGTTGAACAGCCTCTTGGGTCCTGGCAACCATCTGCTCCCACACTCTTACTCTCATTTTCCGTTCTGACCTTCTTTCTTCCTCCTTGGTCTTAAAGGTGGGTGAGGCTGGCTGTAGTTGCCCTGAAGAACAGTCCTCCATCTGGGAAGTGGTCTTTTTCCAAGAGCACATCGGGCCCAGTACTCTTGTCTGTGAGAGTGGACACGCCAGGCAGATTGTCTCTCTCTTGGCCTCTCAGATGCAGCTGAACACATTTGGCTGATGCTCTCGCAGTTTGGTTATTCATTCCCTGCTCTCAGCGGAGTGCAGACCACCTGGCCACAGCTTGGCTCGCTCACCTCCTAGCTCCCTTGGCAGATGGTGTCTGGCAGCCACAGTATGTTAGCTCTCCCCGCTCCCTAGTCTCCCCTATCAGGTAGATCATTCAAGGGAGGAATAAATGGAGGTGAGAAGAGCTATTGGCATGCAAGGTGGCTTCCCATAGAATAGCTGGGGGGAATCTCACAATAAAGCTTTCCAGCCAAAGCTACTGAATAAACTGAATAATTGTCCTCTGAATTCCTATAACCTATAAATATTAATGCTGAATGCTGCCCCTTCCCAAAATTTATACGCTGAAATCCTAACTCACAAGGTGGTGATATTACGAGGTAAGGCCATTGGGTGGGGATAAGGCAGAGTCTCACGATTGGGTTTAGTGCCCTCATAAAGAAGATGGGGAGAACTAACTAGTCCCTTCCACCAGGTGAGGACACAGCAAGAAGGCGCCACCCGTGAACCAGGAAGCACACTCTCACCAGACACTGAATCTGCTGGTGCCTGGATCTTGGACTTCTCACCTCTGAAACTGTGAGAAATAAGTATCTGTTGTTTATACACCATTCAGTTTACGGTAACTTGTTATAGTAGCCCTCATTTGGATATAAAGGACTTTGCCATTGTGACTAAGTTAATAATTTTCAAATAGGGAAAATATTCTGGATTATTTGGGTGGTTCCTAAATGCTACCATAGGTAGCATTACAAAAGAAATACAAAGGGAGGTTTTACACACACATGCATACATGTGCACACATACACACACAAGGCAAACACACACAGGTGACATGAATGAAGATGGAGGCAGCCTGGAGCAATGTGATCATAAGCCAAGGAATGCTTGCGGCCACCAGCAGCAGTTGGGGGCAAGAGATGGATTCTCCCCTGGAGCCTCTGTGGGGAGCCTGGCCATGTTGACACCTTGACTTTGGCCCACTGTTGCCGATTTTAGGCTTTTGCATTCCAGATCTGCAACAGGATAAATATACTAGTTTTTAGCTACCAAGAATGTGGTAATTTGTTACAGCCACTACAGGGACACCGTGCGCCCCATGACAGTCCTGACCAATCACTCCCAGGCTCTGCTTTCCAGGGGGTTCTCTGGCACACCATCCATAGACTGGCTGTCAGCTCCATGGATTCAAAAACTCAATTCTGTCATTTTCCTGGGGTCAACCAGATTCCTGGCAGCCCAGCCATCAGGACTAGATCTATTCAAGGAGACCGCAATTTCTGATTTGCGCTAGAACTGTGACTATCAGTCTTGGTCAGGTGCTCCACCCTGGGGCTGGATAGCTCTCTCCAGGAGGCCATATTACAGTTAGTCATTTTGCCTGGTGAGTGCAGATCAGAAGAAGGAAGTCATGTGGATTCGATGAAGCTGAGGGTGCCTTCCAGCATTCCTCAGTCCAGGGTCTCCGGAGCATACTCTGGCAGCCCATGCTTTAGCTCACACACTCTGCAAGCCCATAGAAATCCCCTCTTCTTGTCACAATCCAAGTATGAGGATGGTTAAACATACCATTTTCCAGATCAACTGTGTGACAAGGATGGGAATGGCTGGGAAAAAGCTGTGCTGGAGGTGTCTGGGGGCCCCACCTTGGAGGCCCCAAATGCTAAGTCATAGTTGAGTCAGCGCACATCTATTGAGCAGTTTTGATCAAGGATTGGTTGCAGAGCACAGAAGCCCCCCTTAGGTAGTTTTAGCAGAGATTTTCGCGAGGCATTAAATGGTAGGCAGTGGTACTCTGAGGACAGGTTCAGGGGTGAGCTTCCAGGGATGAGGCCTTGAAAAGCTGTTGTTCCTGCCCCCACCAGGAAGCTGGCCTCCCACCTGCAGAGATGCTTACATTACTGCAACCTGCACCCCCCCACCCCGCATGGCTGCCTGGTGCCCCACTTCTCTCCCCACTAACTGAATCTAAATGCAAGTCTCGCCTGACTCTCTGTTACTGGAGGAATTTAAATTACAACCGGGACTTCGGCTGCAGAGAAGTCTGGGAGGTGTGATTTTCATCATGTCTGCTTCTGCATTCCAGGAGGACAACTTCCCTTCGAGATGGATGTTGCAATCTCGATGCGATAGACGGGGAGGAAAACAACCCATGCTTTTTCACATGATTGCTTACTATATACAAAGCACTGCTCTAAAGAAATAGGAGAGAGCCTCACATACCAGGGCCTTGCTTTCCCATGGGTGTAGATGACAAGTCACCACAAAGAAATAGTACTTTGGGACACTGGAAAGTGCTACAAAGAGGACAAAGCTGCATAGTGAGGTAACGGATGGGTGGGGTTGCTTTAGCTAGAATGGTCTGAAAGGACCTTGTGACATGAGTTTCTTGTATTAACCTGCATGTTGAGAAAAGCTGAGAGATGGGCCTTCAAGAGGAAGGAAGAGCAGTGCATCTGGGTGACGTCCAGAGCCTTGGGGCTAGAAGAGAGAGCAGGTACAAAGAGGGAGGGCTGATGGCAGACCTGGGTGATCTGCGTAAAATTCAGAGATCTGGTGGAGCAGGAGCCTGATAAAGCACAGAGAGGGGGAGGGAGGCAATCCAGACACAGATGGGTCAGGAAAGTCAGATGAAGCTGGCAGGGAGGTGATGGGATGGAGACAGAGACGAGTGTCAGCGCTGGCTCCACGTAGTTACTGGTGACTATCGTAGGGGCAAGGTAGTCACAAACCTTGACTGGAGCAGTTGGAAGAGAGAGAATGGGAGGCAAGGGGCAGCAATTGTGAATCCATGCAACACTTTGCAGAATTTCCTTCTGAGAAGAAGCATAGACGTGGCTCAGTACTGGAGAGGGTGCGGGATGGAAGAAAAGGGGAACAATGGCAGGCTGTGTGTCCTTGTGGAGCTAGGGGTGTGACTTAGGAAGGGAGCAGGGCCAAGCTCCTTTCATGGAGAAGGCAGAGCATACTGTGGCTGCTAGAAGAGGCCAGGGAGATCTAGTTTAGGACTCAGAGGCATCGCCCCACTGCAGCCCCTTGTGGAAGGCATCTCAATTTCAGATGGGTTTTGTTATATCAGCAACAGCCAGGTAGCAGGAGCTGAGGACTCTTTAAAAAGACATCTCTCTGTTGAGCATGGCAAATCAGTGCTTTCCTTTCTTCCCATCCCCTCCACTCTGGGGGGTTCTGTATTGCGCAGGGAGTTTTTCTATCAAGTCCTTTAAATACCAGTAGATCTGATTACATCCCCTATCTCCAGAATAATGAGATACTTCTTGCTCTTCTTCAAAATGAACCTAACAAAAGAGCAGTCTTCTGACCCCCTCGTCTGAGCTCCTGAGTGTCTCTCCCTCTGCTCGTTTTAGGTGGGGCTCTCTCGACATCCTGAGGGTCCCTGCCTAATGCTTCCCTCTTGCCCCAGCACAGTTATAGGGCTTCTGCCAGGGATCAGGTTTTTTGACCCTTTAATTTTTCCCTAAAAAATAAGAAAAAGCCTCCATAAATATGATCTGAGCTACTAATAACATGGTTCGGTTTGCTTTTTACTCTCCAGGGCAGTTTTTTTGTAGAGACTTCCAAAGACTCCTAGTCCCATGAAATATCCTGGCCCAAAAAGAATTCTGTGGTCAAATCAGTTTTGGACATCTTGCATATTAAAGATTCAGGAAAGTCCTGCAGTTAAAAATCCATTTGAGTCTGTTTTACACAACATTTCTCAAATGCATTTGACCCCAAAACAGTGCTCAGAAGATTGCCTCTTGGAAAATTTCTGCTTATATAGACTTCAGGTTGCCAGGAAAAATGGTCATTCCCATTTACCATCTGATCCAACAGACCCTTTAAAAGTCCTCCCACTCAGCCAGCAAAACGGCTGTTTTGCTGTGTTCCTGGGATGGTGCTTTTGTAGCTGAAGTTGTATTTCATTTGTAAAAGTAAAAGAATAGCGTAAAGCAGCTCTACTAGAAGTTTAGACACCAAAATTAAAATACACAAAGTCCACATTTTCATTCTGTATTTTCCAGATTTCGAAGGTGCATGTACACAAAGTGAGGAATAAATACTCTTTGAATGTAACCAATACCTATCAGCTGTTTTGGGAATCTGGAACATCCAAGTTGTAAATACTGACTCATTTCCAACACGTCTTGAAAAGATTCCCACTTTCATTGTTTCTGCCTCCTCATGCACTCGAAATTGTGAAGTATGTGGAAAAAATTTGAAGCCTTCAAAAACGTAGTTTTGTTGAAAAGAGGATAGCCATCTTTGCTTCATAACTGCAGATCATTTTCATTTTCAGATTTATAAACACCAATTAAGATGATTGATCCAACATGATTTCTATTTCCTTCTAGTCCCCTTCAAAATACCTTCGACATTTTCCCACTTACAAAACATATCAGATAGATTTCAGTGCATAAACGTGATAAAGGCTGAAAAATCAGTGCCAAACATCCTTTTAGCAAATGACACGGTCCAGTTTCTTTAGACAAAATACTGCCTAATGAAATCCTTGCAAGATGACTGGATGAGAACACCATATTTCCTTTTGATTCATAGAAATATATCATTCGGCCATCAAATTCTGAGTTGGAGAAAATTTATCAAGTCTATTTTCATATGTAGAATTATAGTCTGTGACTTCACGTCCATGTCCAATTTCACCATCATCATTTGAGTCTTGACATTTGCCATCTCTTTGTATCTATCTTCTGATCCTTCTAAGAATTATGAAACATCTTCCTGTGTCTTGGCTTTTTGCCATTATGGTCTTAAATTTAAAAATTTAGAATTTTCAGCTGTGTTCGGTGCAAGCTAAAAGCAGACTACAAGATGGGATCTCCAGTCTTCTTTCTTACCTTCTTAAAGAGCTGCCACCCTTTTGCCGAGGCAATAGGAAAAGTGGGAATGTTGCAGTTGTGATGATTTATATCATCATTGCTTCCTTTTTCTAGTCTAGTCTGGGTCAGGTCATCGTTCTTTTTGGCATAATTTTCAATAATTCACGGATAAGATGAAATGCCAAGAATGTTTCAAGGTACAGGGAAAATAAGAGCCCTGGGACTCTCAAATGTAACTTAGATGTATAAAACGGCCGAATAGATAGATATGGTAATTGCAATATAGAATAAATCACCAAGATGCATCATGTACAGGTACAAAATAAATGTGACGAATGTGACCATTATATGTAAAATGTACCAATACATGTTCTCGGTTTAAAAATATATATATATAGAATAAATCATATTCTAATAAGAAAAATAAATAATTGTTTTTTTCTTTGGAAAACTTCTAAGGGAGAGTAGGAGTCCAGTAATACTGATCCTATGACTAGGTAGACCTGCACAAAAAGAAACAAAAAAACTGAACTTGGATTTAACGTATCCTGATAAGAGTTATTTTTTCCTCTTAAAACTTTCTATGAACAGAAACATGTTTTTCCCTCACAATAAATAAGGGATTTCAAGTAAAACACATTTTATAGAGCAGCGTATTCTTTATTTCTTATCAAAAGTTTATTTCTGCACAATCTCTAAAACATCTGTGACCTTTGTCTGCTTCCTCACTTCCTGGTGCATCCCACCAAGTTGACCTGAGGTGCGTTATGCAAGAACAATTTGACTCACACTAAGCAGAGTAAAAAAGGGCAAAAATGCTCTGAATTTAGTTCCTAAATATATGCAGCTTATAATGTTATTACATAAAAATTGGCAAAAATGTTTTTATTTTTCTGACATTTGGAATGCTCTATTTTGTACTCAAACCAGTTTGTTTTTTCTAATTTTTGATATTTTATTTCTAACACACAAGTTAAAACAGGAGACTTCAGCTGGTTTTTTTTTTTTTTCAAATAACACATTGTAGTGTGTGGTTCTTTCACTAGTGGGAAAAAAAAAACACTGGATCTAAACACCAGTATACACCTGACTTCTTTCAACTTAGTTTTGAAGTGCTAGAAGTGTAGGTCTGGTGAAAAGAATGCCAAGAGAAATTTGCAGCATTATCACTGTCCCAGGGTTCCTGGTGGGTTCTTGTGTTCTGTCACCAGCTTTCAGCCAGTGCACTGCTGCGGTAGATGTAAATAAACATGCGACAAAGAGTAGAAGGACGGAAGGCTATGTGCAGTCAAGGCAGCGGAGGGCCACTAGGGACAAGCAGTGAGTAAGTCGCAAGCATACTTAGCCTATCCCTCACACACCAAGATCTTCTTAGTCTTGTTTCAGAGGGGAAGTTTGACATAGTCATTTTCTTTATTGAGTTAAAAATAGATATAGACGCAGCCTGCTTTTAGCTTTTCAGTGCTCAGACCTCTGGGTCACTCTTGAGACACCTGTGACAACTACTGTCGGGAACCTGGGTCGTGCTCAGTGGGCAAGAGCCTGACCTTGGGGTGCCAGCTTGGGCTCTCTGGGCATGTGGGAAATGCAGGACTCATCCTTTCTCTTTGAGGTTTGGTGGTGTAGACTCTTTGCATGCTATGGCCTTTCTATTTTCTATTGCCCACAACAGGTTGCAATTTCCAAGATTGTAACTCAATGTAGATGCTTTCACATCTAGTTTGGAATCAATGCTAATGTGGTCAGCCGCACACCTGTGGAACATCACATCCTCCTGGGAGGCTGACTTCTACCTCTGACTTTACTTGCCCTTTGGCTTTGGATCTGGAGGCTGACTCACTCCCCATCCTCAGGTTTCTGGAGGTGTATCCTCCGTGGGTATTGCAGCCTCCTGGGTCCTGAGCTCCTGCTTGGGAGCTGGCAGTAGAGGAGGGGGAAGGTGAATGGGAGGAGCTGAGCAGCTATCACCTCTGGTCATGGTTCTGCAGGGCCAGTCATATACACCTTCTCTCTGCCCCTGGAATCAGCCAGGCCTGTGCAGATACATCTATCAGCAGGATGTTGGAGGCACAATGACAAGGAAGGTGGAACACCCTCCCTCCAATTGCCTGCAGGGTCCGAGGGAGATCTGGGCACCCAAAGCATCAAATCAAAACTGCATTCCTTGCTTTTCCTTTCCCATGACATGCCTTTCTAGGTTGGGATGGGAGCCAGCTGTCAGCAATTTTGAAAAGCCTAAGCTGCCCCTAGGAGGCCCCTCATTTCTGTAGAGAAGCTGCCCCTGGTCTGTCCTGCGGGAATGTTCGGTGACAGCCCAGCTGAGGAACTAAGACAGGGTCCTTCATCCCATGCACTGGCCCCGATGATGTGAAGGTCAACCCAGATCCTGACAGGTGAGCAGGATGCTGCAATCCGAGATCATGTATTGTAACCATGGGCCAACAGGGAGGAAGCCCTCCTGGTAGGACTGGGATTAATGGAACAGGACAGGCTGTTGCCACAGGCCATGGTCATTTCACTGTCGGCCTCAAGCCCAGGGACCTGGAGGGTGTGAGCTGGAATGTTCTGGGCTGGCATCCAGACTCTTGGCCCTGTGCTCCCAATGCATCTGGGCACAGAAGAGCCCGGTGAGCAGGATGGTGAGGGGAGAAGCAACAGCCCACCACAAACTCCTTGGCCCCATGTGAGGGGCCTACCTATGATCCATCAGGCTGCCTGACAAGACACTGGTGAAAAGTCAGACCTGAGGGGATACCCTAGAATGCAAAGGCTGTCACTTAACTCCCATGGGTCTCCTAAGCTTTCGATCTCCCACTATCCCCATTAAAAAAAGAGGGAGAGTCATAGTCAGCTCCAGCTGCTGCAGCAAAGTGCCAGAGATGGGGTGACTTACACTGCAGATGTTTATTCTCACAGTTCTAGAGGCTGCACATCTAAGATGCCAGCACTGATGGGTTAAGCGCTTGCTCTTCTGGGTAGCAGATAGCACCTTCTACCTTTGTCCCCACGTGGTGGAAAGAGACTGAGATTGCTGTCTTCCATCCCTTTCATCAGGGCTCCACCCTCTGACTTCAGCACCTCCTGCGGACCTCATCTCCTCATACTGTCATTTTGAGGGTAAAGGTTCTAACCTCAGAATCTTGAGGGCACACAGATATTCCATGCACACAGGAGAGGATGCCAACACTTGATACCCAACTCTGCCATTTCGCTTAACTCTCCCAGCATCCCTACCAGGGAGGCAGCATCCTTCTTCCTGTTTATAGAGGAGGAAACCATGTTGAAGGAATGCTGTCAGGTCAGTCAGCTGGCCAAAGTAGAGTTGGGGTGCCCGCTATGGTGCACACGTGCGCTCTATTCCCTCCCAGGGGGCAGGGAGTCGCCTCCTCTGCAAGAACCTGAGCTCCTTCCAGCTGAGTGTGACCAGAGGGGCAGCTCCTGTAATTCAGTTCTGCAGGGTATTTTGAGGTGAGGGGTCCTGGGAGAAGACAGGCTAGTCCTATTCTGGATTCCTTTCTCCCTTTCCTCGGTCACAGGAAGGTAGAGAATGAGAAAACTATATCACACCGTCTTCACTCCTGCAGGCTCAAGATACAGTAATTCCATCTCTTCCATGAAGTCATTCCTGGAGCATTCTACCTTTCGTGGCCATTTTGACTTTAAGGAAAAGCCAGAAGTCTCATGGTGTCAGATCCAGTGAAAAAGGTGGACGAGGATACACTGTAATGTTTTTACAAGCCTGCCCTTCTACTGGATGATGCTCAGCAGCAACATTCACTATATTTTTGACCACACCTCATAAAGACACTCATGAGAAAAGACTTCCAGAACTGCTTAGAAAGTAGCAAGAAAGATAGGGTAAGTTTGTTCGAAGCAAAGGGGGTTAAGTGTGTTCGAAGCAAAGGGAGGCGAGTATTTTGAACTGATGGCAATGTGTCTTTCACTGTAATAAATTTTCATAATGTAAGCACTCTCCTTACTTTTCAATCACTCCTGTACCATCAGCGGTATTTGAGGCTTTAACTCTTCCTGTTCCTCTCTCACCTACCCGGGTTTCTGAGACTTCTGTTGCTTTACCTGATGGGAGCCAGGCAGGGCTTGGAAGGGGAGCTGGGAGAACATTCCTGAGTCCCTGTAGATTCCTTTCCTCCTGCAAACCAGTGACTCCTAATTTGAGGGTGGGGTAAATAAATAGCTTTTCCATGTTATCTTTTGCCATCCCCCATCCCCTCCCCACTTGCTAGATTTCGTAGCATGAGCCACAGCTCCAGCCTGGCTCTTGTGTGCAAAACTCATCCTGTGGAATTCTCAGAGAAATTTCTCTCAGGGCGTCTGGTTTTGCAAATTAAAAGTGCTTTGGTTTTTCCGCTGGAAAAAGACAGTCTACCCCAGAGCTGCAATCCGAGAACTTGAACTTGGTGTGTACAGCGGGTGGGAAGCAATCCTGCTGCTGGGACCTCAGGGCAGAGCCCAGGCAGGTTGATGCCAGCTGTCCTGGGGGCCACCATTCATCTTGAACTTCATAAACGTGCTTATCTACTCCAACAATGATCTGGGATAGGTAACCTTTTGAAAAAGGGGAAACTTCTTTTGAATTTGCAAATGAGCTGGCATGGAGGCCTTGGTAGTGGGTACTAGGAAAACCAGGAAACTGACACCTCTTTAGTGCCTTAAACATCATCCCCCTGTGATACACAGGGTGGTAGACACATGGGCAGTGAGTGACAGATTTCTGGGGAGCAGGGATGACTGTTGGCAAGTCAGGAAAGAGTGCAGCTGAGGTAGTCTGGAATCTGCTCCAGAGGACTCTGAATAGGCAGACTATGGGAAGTGGGGGGCATTGCCAAATGGTGTTCACGTGGAAACAGGCATGAGAGAGAAAATTCTATAATGTGCTGGGAGACAGTCTGATGGTACCGAGGCTTTGCAGTGGAGCATGACAGAAGAGAAGGGTGGAAGGGTGGCTGAGTGGGTTTGGAGTCGTGGAAGCCAGGCAGGGCTTGTCCAGTGGGCTTGCTGGGGAGAAGCGAAGGACAGTGGGGGCGAAGTGTCAGAGGACAGGGGCAGATGCTGGAGGAGGCCTTCCACAGCGAGGCCCAACACAGGGCTGGCAGAGGCATGGTGAAGAAGACATTTGAGTGAGGGGATGTAGAGAAGGGGAAATCAGCAGGACTCTGGGGCTCCTCAGAGTCAGCAAGGCTTCAAGGTTACTGGCTGTACGCTGATTCACCTTCCGCAGAAATGGGGGCACTCGGAGAAATGGGGACTTGAAAGTGGTGACAGGCAGGAGCTAGCTGGCCCTAGGGACCGGGAAATAACAGAGTAGCCAGGGCCAGGCACACATCGGGGGCTGTCTGCATAGAGCAGCCCTGCCTGAGGGGCAGGTGTGGGGCAGGGGAAGAGAAGAGCAGAGCAGGAGACAGGGGAGCTCCTGGCAGGCCACACTTCACACAGGTGCCGAAACACTCTCCAGAGTCGAGGCGCTCACACACATTGTTCTGAACCTGTGAGTTCCAGTGAATCTCACTGGTTCCAGTGGATTTGGGGTTTGTAAGGAGTTTTCATGGAACTGAGGCGTACAAGGAAAACTCACAGTGCTCTGGAGGCAGCAGGATGGAAACTCTGTAGAGTGGCTCTCTCAGGGCATCAGATCTTGAACTCTGAGGCTCCTACGCCCCTACTCCGGGGCCGTCCTAAAATCTAGGGGGCAGAGAATCTCCATGCAGCCCCACAGACTTTTAAACCAGTGTTCTTGGAACAGTCGCTTTTGGGAGTGTACCCTGCAAGGTTGCATTTCTGTGTTGGTGATCCAAGATGACTGGGAAGGTGGAGAGTAATTTGGCCAGGAGTTCTCTTCCAACTAAATGTGCAGAATAGTTTACAGGTATTGGAGTAAGAGAAATGCAAGCCCATAATTTTGCTCTGTCCACCCTGGTTTTTTGGCATCCTGCTGCCTTTTGTTTTTTTGTACTGGAGATTGAACCCAGAGCCTTTGCACTGAGCTATATCCTTGGTCCTACCCTTCCCCCCTTTTTGAGACACTGTCTTGCTAAGTCACTAAGTCGCACAGGCTGCCTTTGAATTTGTGATCCTCCTGCCCCAGCTTCCCAGAGTGCTGGGATTATAGGCATGTGCCACCTTGTCTGCCATGCTATCATTTTAATGCACTCTATGATCTCCCCTCTGTGGAACGATCCACCCACTCCTTGTGAGGACACTGAAAAGCTTCAGCCACTGGACAGAGCCACTTCCACCCTCAGCACTTCTGATGGCCAACAGAGACCAACAAATTAGGATAAAAAGATGACGCTTGGTTCTTCAGGGCTGTCTTCTCAGTGTTGCTCTGCAGGCTGAGCCCTGAATGGGCATTCTGTTTGCTTCGCCTCATCCTCCTCTCCACGTGAGCCTGGGCTTCCTGCGTCCTTGCTTAGAACCCACCTCCCAGACAGTTCTGACTCCTGACTTACTGATCAATCATTTTCTTTTGCTTTGTTGTATTTTAAGCACAGTTTTGTCCTCTCGATCTCTAGTAACTCTTTTTCTTTCTCTTTTCTTTCTTGTTTGTTTGTTTGTTTGGGCAGTACTGCTGATTGAACCCAGAATATTTGCACTGAGCTACACCCCCAGCCCTTCATTTTTTATTTTCAGATAGGGTCTTACTAAGTTGCCCAGGCTTGGCTCAAACTTGCAATCATCCTGTCACAGACCCCCAGAGGGCTGGGATTTCAGGTGCACACCACTACACACACACACAAAGAACTCCCTATTTTGGAGCTGAGTGGACACTCAGCCCCTCTCCTTGGTCCATGGCCAGGCCCAGGCCTCAGCTGAGTTGCAATTGCTCCTGTTTCCACAGTCTGCGATGCTCCGTGAGCATCACACCCTTCATTGCTGGGGGTGCTTGAGGCGAGATCTTCAGCATTTAAGACAGGAGCAGATGGGAATGAGGCAGGGCAAGCATTCAGAGGCCCAATGGGTTGGAGCCAAAATGCCACAGCACCCAGCCCAAGTCCTGGCACCTTGAGAAAGGTGCGTGTCCCCACTTGAGTGAATGGCCAGGCTGTCCTGTCCAAGACTTTGTCCTTGAGTTCCGTTCCCGCCATGATCACCAAGCACCCAGAGCAGAAGAACAAAAGGTCTTTGCGGTCATCCTGAGCACAAATGCCAGGACTATTGTTAACATATGAAGCTTTCCCTGTCCTGGCTGGAGAGTGACGTTCTTGCTGAGAGAGTTTCTGATTTAAGATAAGCCAAGAGAGCCGGAAGTTGGCAGCCTAGTGTGGACACCGCACAGCCCGACTCAGTGGTTTCTGCATCTGAGTTGGGCCATGTGCCATGAGGGCCCTGGAGATCTCCGGGTCCGGAGCTGAGCCCCAAAATGAGCAGCCAAGTCTCTTGGAGGCCATTGGTCCCACCGGCTTTGGTGCTGTCTCTTCCTGGGGCACCACGCTCTGTTTGCTGACAGGAAAAGGCACAGACTGCTGACAAGAAAAGTGATTTTCATGCTCCAGTGAGCCAGCCCCAGCCCCAGCGAGCTTCCGGCCCTAAGAAGAGACTCTCCGGTGGCTTTGCTGGGTGAGGACGGAGAAACACAAGCCTAAGGGGGACACTCTAGTCTGCAAACGCTTTCCATGTATCCCCTGAAGATTCATGTTTTAGAAGCTTGGTCCTCAGTAGGGCTTAATGGGAGGTCATTGGTCACTGCAGACCCTGTCTGTGGAAGAGAGTAAGGTAGAGGGTTGTCATAAAGGAGTGAGACTGGCCCCTTCCTGTCTCTGGCTTCCTGTTGCTCTATGGAATATCTCCTTCTTGCATGGGCTTTACTATGATGCCTCCTGCTGTTATGTGACACACTTGGTGATCCTTTGCTGGGGCTGCCACTATGCCCTTGAACATCCTAGACTTTGAGCTAAATAAAACTCTTTTCTTTATAAAGTACCTTGCCTTGGGTATTTTGTTATAGCAATGGAAGATGGACTAATATAAGGGAGGCTTGGAGAACCAAGCAACGCCAGGGACAGGTGCTGAGACCAGGAAATAAGACAGATAGAGTAGGGGAAGGGAGAAGGTGGGAGCAAGGACAGAACTAAGGTCAACTTTGCAGGTCTGCTGTTAAGTTCCAGGATGAGGGGGAGCCCAGAAGGAGGAGAAGGACTGGGCAAGGGACGGGGGATGTGTGGAGTTGAGTTGGGATTTGGAATCAGGCTTGCTTGAGGAATTTGGGCAGGAGCTAGTGGCCAGTAGAGGCAGCAGGTGATTGGAGGTGTGGGATGAGGGGCTTCTCAGAGTGAGGGGTGAGGTGGAGAGAGAAGCTTCTCATTTTGCACAGTCCTGGGCCATGGTGAGTGTTTCCTACTGGGAAGAAAGCATGGCTCCTTCCTCTGAGATCACCTGTACCTGTTGGTACAGACATCAGTCACCTGGCTGAGGAAGGGCTCTGGTGGAAGGGCAGTCCCTGGATAGGGACCCATGGACAGGAAGACAGAAGTCCTCATCCTTAGATACTTTCTCCTCCAGCAGTGACTCCTGCACTGGGTTAACACCAGGCCTCTCTCTCAAGTGGTAACTGATGAAGCCAACTGCATCCCCGATGTCCTACCAAAGTGTGCTTTTGGAGTCATTGTTCCTGTTGGATGGAGAAACCTCCAAATACCTCTTGCTGCTCTGGGATGGTGCAGCTCCTAGCTCCCAGAACCGACCTTGCTGCCTCTTCTCTCAACTCGGAAGTGAACTTAGATTTCTGTATCTGCTTCAGCCTTGAGGCCACAGGCTAATCCAAAAACAATTCTACAAATCGGTGTGGTGGTGCATGGTTGTCACCCCAGCACTTTGGGAGTCTGAGACAGGAGGGTTACAAATTGGAGACCAGTCTCGGCAATTTAGCAACTTAGTGAAACTCTGTCTCAAAATAAAAGTTAAAAGAAAGATTGGGGCTGTAGTTCAGTATAAAGGCGTTGGATTCAAGCCCCAGTACCACAAAACAAATCATGAACAAAAAACCTGAGAAACAAACAAACAACAAGAGCAGACACTCTCCTGCAAACACACAGGCCTGGGAGCTTTTCTGTTTCTAGGACAGAGGGCATAATGTGTCTATCATTTTGCTAAAGCCTTATCGCGGAATCTATGCAATTTGTTGTAGACATTTTGGGATGTGGGGAGGACAAGTCCTCATTAGAGAGCAGAATATTAAGTTAAATAAGTATTTCAAAACTAAAGGAAAGTAACCCAGGAGATTGGATCCGAATTTAGAAAAACACACCACGTGGGTGACTTTTTGTTTAAACCAATTTTACCAAGGTGTGGAAAATCTCCCGGGCTGAGCTGCTGCCACCCTCCTGCAGACCCCTTGCCTCTTCCCCACATTTTCTGTTCCCCATACTGACTCCTGGGTACCCCATGCCTGGTGGAGGTTTGCGTGTGTCCAGTCCACTTGGCCCAGGCCCACAGAGCAGTATTTCCTGATGGCGATGACATCTGGCACATGTTCCCTCTGACCATGGTGTCCCCGAGAGGCCACTGGATAGCTGGCTCCTAAGGAATATTCAGCCAGTGTGCTTTCTGACCAGGGACCCCGTCTCAAGGTCTTTGGTTTATGTCAGTCTGAATTCTTGTGCTTCGGGGGATAGCCACAGGTTTGAGTTTTGAGAGACCTTCCAGAGACATTTGCATGCAAGTGGATAGCAGCCGTTGGCCTGGCCAGGTCCCCCCTACTTTTTTGAGTGGAAAGGACCAAAGACAGTCACGAGTCAGAGGGGCAGAGGTTCCCCAGGACCCAAATCTGGAGGTGAGAAGAACTTTTATCCTCCTCCTGGCTTCCAGGGACTTTGGGGTCAATGTGCAACAGGCACAGACAACTTGTGTCAATGAGCTTCCCTAATTATGCATCGCCTGACGATTCGACTTTGGAGTTTGCTCTTGAAAACATCCTCCTGACCTAGTGGCAGTAGAGTCAGGAACTCAGCAAAATGATGACATTTGTTCAGAGGTCAAGGTCCCCTAAACCATCCTAGGTTACCTCCCCTGTCCCTACAGATAATAACAGCTAAATAGCAGCATTGGAGCCCTGCAGGGCTGCACACAGGTTATGGCATTCAGTCCTCAAATCCGTCATACTGTCACAACCCTCAAGACAAGCAAGAGCGCTGATACTAGGTGTCTGCCTCCTGCTGGCTGTGGTCCCACACATGGTCAACTTGTCATCTCACTTGGTCCTCAGTGCAGCCCGGGGAAGCAATGCTCTTGTCGCACCAGGGACCAGATGCGAACACTGGTAGCCCTGGTTCACTGGGGCAGGCTCACTCTGCAAGCTTCTGGTGTAAGCCAGACATATGTCATCTCAAACTAGACTGGGGCCCTGCAGGAACGGGAACAAGCCTGCACACAGGTCCCGGGGACGTGTCCTTTCTTTTGGTCCTGGAGCTGGTAAACATGGAGTCTCCTGGCACTAGCAGAAGTGCAGGTGGCAGAAAGCTGCAGGTGAGGTGCAAATGGCAAAGAGTGGGGGGATCCCACACAGACCACTCACGCACCCAGGCACCCCTGCACACCCAGACCACCTGTGCAGGCATGGACGCACTCATGATTTTCCTTCAACACTGAATAAGATGTGGCCTATTGGACATTTCGCAGCCCCAGGGAAATAATGTAAAGTCTTCAAGGCAGGTCTGTCTTTCTTCCTGGTGACGGTGATGGGGGTGAGATAGACAGGGAGCAGAGGGCAACCAGGTCAAAAGCTCTGTTCCAGATACTCCTGCCAGGTTCCTCCTGGCAGAGCTGCAGAGGAGAGAGAAGCTGGGCAGGGCAGAGTGTCCGATGAAGGAAGGTGCGTCCTTGGGGCTACTTTGCAGTGTGGGTATTGTACTCCAGTATGCTTGGGTTCTGCTCCGCAGTGTGCACATTTGTGTGCAGGAAAATGATTCCAGTAGATTTTTTCAGGGTTCAGAGAGAACTGAGCTTCCAGAGGGGTGAACAGAAAATAGCATTTGACTGCCAAATATATGAAGAATGTCAGCCAGCACTGTTCCCAGGCCTCGGTCAGGTGGGGCAGGATTTGGCTCTGTCCCTAGGCGTAAGTCATCCAAAAGAAATGGTCTTCCGGGGAGAGGCAGCTGGAGAGCAAGTAGGTGGCCTCATGAGTCCGGGACACAACCTGAAGCTTGTCCTGTCATGAAGTATGGAAGACAGCCACAGCTCCTAGAAGAATCTGTGTCCCTGGGACACCTGCCCCTTCGGATGAGAGGTGCTGGAAGGAATTCAGGGGCTTGTGTCTCACACTAGGTCCTGGGTAAATGTGCCAGAGACTGGTGGAGTGTGAAGGTGGTGGAAGAAGTGGCAGAAGTACCCAGGTAAATCCCAGCTGAGGGCTGTGCTGGGGGCCATGAAGGGAGTCTCATAGCCAGGCAGGTGGGAGAGAGGTGTGCAGAGGCCAGTGGGTCCAGGGGGAGGCAGAAGTAAAGGAAAAGTGGAAACAAGGGCCCAATAACATTGGTCTTTAAGTGGAACCTGGAATCCAGGCACAGGATGCGAAAAGGGACTGGGGAGGGAGGCCTCTTCCCTGTGAAGGAACAATGGTCATTCTTTCATGGAAAGCTGACCTTCCCTGAGAGAGGAAGGGCTGCCAGTGGAGGAGGGCCAGCTGGGAGACGGGAAGGAAGGGGCCCAGAGCCCGTGCGGAGCAGAGGAAAGCCAGAGGCCCCTGGAATCGCATTTGAAACTTGATACGACCCTGTCTCCAGCATGCAAGACAGTGGCACGCACATCCTGGCTTTCCCAGGCACTGTGGCCTCCACCCACACCCACCCCAGGATCTGCTCCAGGACCCCAGGTGAGGCCTTGTAGGATGACTCCCAGGGCAAGGGTCTCACATGCTGCACGCTGTGGCTCAGGGAGACTCAAGTCGACACCCACGAGAAGAAAGAGTTCCCAGAAAAAACAGAGGAAGCCAGCCAAGGTCATCAAGGCACAGCACAGACCCCTCCTCTTTCCCAAAGGTGCCTATCTCCAAAACAATCAAGGCTGTACCATTAAACAGCACTTGCTCAGTACAAAGGAAGCTCAGCGCGGCGGGATCAGGAGCCAGTTCCAAGGAAAACACTCCAGATTGTTGGGCATGCATGCAACAATGAACAAAAAAGCTGAGTGGCATTCTCGCGTGAGGGCCTTGGTGCCCAGGATGGGAACTTCAGAATGCTGGAGTGCCATATGGGGGTTCCCCTGCCCACCCGGAAGGGCTCACTCACGGGCCTCACCTGGCGGGGGGTCTGTACCCCAGCCTTCAGTCTGTGCAGTGACTTGTCCCCTTGTGCCTTACCTGCCTTGGCCTCGGCTCCTCGGGCCCCTCAGAGGGAGCAGGGCCTTTTGCCAACAGTAGCTGATGTGTGAAGGACTTCACCCAGCAAGAAGGGGGAGATGAGGGCCAGGGTCCAGGGCAGCCGAGAAGAGTGACCAAACTGCAACCAGTCAAAAGAAGGGCTCCACAGAGCTCAGAGCGAGCATTCTCCACATATGCTGTGGACTCAAGGTTTGTGCCCCTCCATTCATGCTGAAGCCTGAAACCCAAATATAATTGTATTTGGAGACCAGTCCTTTTTGGAGGTGATTTTGTTAAACAAGGTCCTTAAGGTGAACCTTGATCCAGAGAGCCCTCACTCTCCACCATATGAAGACACAGTGAGAAGGTAACATACACCAGCGGGGCTTTCGATAGGAACCAAATCAACCAGCGATGGATGTCCAGCCACTAGACTCTGAGAAATAAATTCTTGTTAAAATTACCTAGCCTAGTATATATTGAAGTACTATAGAAAAATACGGTTTAGGTTTAAATTTTAAAAATGTATTACAGTAAAAGACGCATTGCTATTAATCCCCCTCAAAATACTCCCCTCACTTCGAACACACTTATCCAATCATTCTTGCCACTTTCTGAAGCAGTCCTGGGAGTCTTCCTGTGAGTATTTTTGGTTGCACTGTCCTAGCTGTCTCAATGCCCTGAATCGATTCAAAATGTTGACCTTTCATGGTCATTTTGACTTAGGAGAAGAGCCAGAAGTTGCACAGCACTGGATCTAGTGAATAAGGTAGATGAGTACACACAGTAATATTTTTATGAGCTTATCCTTCCATTGGATGACATTTGGCCGCAGTATTCATTATATATATATAT
>PVJO010007169.1:0-83669 GCA_004026905.1 Hystrix cristata | reverse complement strand
AAGAGTGTCTTTTTTGTCAAACTGACCTGTTCCTGACACCCCATTGGCACATCAGGACAATCCAGGTGGAGTGGCACACATTGAGAGTGTGGTGCTCTTTTTCAGCCTCATGACAAGGCCATTTCCCTGTGTCACGTCTTTTATACCAACCACTCATCCCCGAGGGATTTAAACCTCTGGACTAGGGGGAGGAATAGTCCCTTCAGTGTCTCACTCTCCTTGGTGCCTTCGAGAGCCTTGCTGATCCGAGAGGGCCCTGGAGCTTTGTTCTCCCCCTGAAGGTGTGTTCCTCCCTTGCCTACCTCTTCCTGAACAAGGCACCCCTTTTTCATGAATCCCCTAGAGGGACTTGGCGATTGGAGGCATTTTTAAGAGGCTCAGGATCACAGGGCCTGGAATATCAAGCATTTCAAAAGTGGTGATACCAGTGCTCCTCAGGATGTAAGTCCCTCAAGCAAAGTTCCACACAGGTGAGCCAGTCCTACCTTCATGAGGGGGGTACTTTTCAATGCTAACTGTCCTAGATGCCATGATAAAGTATTGTTTCATTTGGCCACAAGTCCCCATCATCACTGCATCCATCTTCAGGCCCAAGTATAGATGGCAGGAGCACTAGGTGTATCAATTATTAATTAAATTAGTTGGGCTGGGGATTTAGCTCAGTGGTAGAGCGCTTGCCTTGCAAGCACAAGGCCCTGAGTTCGATCCCCAGTATCAAAAATATAAAAACAAAAACAAACTGTCCTCCTTCCCTTAAAAACTTAGGGACTTAATAAGAAAAAAAAAAAAAAAAAAAAGATTTGGCTTTGGTCCCCTGCTCCACATGGGACCCTCTGGAATCCCTGTCCTAACCTATTAACTCTGCACCCCAAACTAGTGGCTCCACTTCAACAGTAGCAGGCACCAACTGAAGAAGATCTGGTCCCTCTCTTTGCCACAGCTGCATGAGGGGAGAAAGACTGACCTTATCCTTAGTTCAGGAGAAAAACAAAAAACAAAAAAAACCAGGGTGCCCAAAAGATATTGAGAATCTGCCATTGCCCAAGGGCTAGAGGGGCTCAGTCCCTTTTCCCCTTGAAGAAAGTCTCCCTGGGCAAAAGTAGTCAAATTACAAATCTTAGCTAATTGATAAATTTACTTTTGGCTTCCTTTTTAAATTAGTATTTTTGTTCATTAACATGCTTAAAACATTTCTTATATTTTATAATTTCTTATGCTACAGTTTGAGTTAACCTGCCCTTCTTTCGGCTTGCTGCTAGTTTAAGATGAAAACTCTGACTCAAGGTTATTTAAACATCTGTTAATAACCTGCCAAGCTTAAATAATATAACAATCTGAGACTGAAAGAGAGAGGAAAAAAAAAAAGGACAAAAGGACACTTTAAAATAGAAGTGGCCACTTCCATGTTTATTTTGAGAAGTTTATAGTAAATAAGATAGAAAAAAAAAGAAAAGGAAATAAGGAAATAGACAAAAAGGCTCTGAGATATACTTTTGGTATGAAAAGATTTTATATGATAAGAGCTTTTCCCTGGTACGAACATAAAGAGAAAAATGATGATAAGAGTAAAAGGTTCAAATACTGCATGTTAAAAGGCTTATAAAAGATACAATTTAGAACTCCACGGTATAGGAAAACCACATCTTCTTTAGCCATTCATTAGTTGTTGGGCATTTGAGTTGTTTCCCAGACTTAGCTATTACAAATTGTGTTGCTATGAACATGGTTGTTCATATATTGCTGTGGTATAATGTTTTTAATTCTTCTGGGAAGATACCAAGCAGGGGAATAGCTGGGCCAAATGGAACCTCTAACTGTAGTTTTTCTGAGGAATCTCCACACTGATTTCCACAGTGGTTGGACCAGTCTACATTCCCACCAACAATGGAGGAGGGTTCATTTTTCCCCACAACCCTACCAGCATTTGTTATTGGTTTATTTCTTGATAATAGCTGTTCTTTGTGGAGTGAGATGGAATCTTAGCATTGTTTTGATTTGCATCTCTCTAATGACCAGTGATGTTGAACACTTTTTCATATATTTATTTGCCATTTTTATTTCTTTGTCTGAGAAATGTTTATTCATCTGAATATTTCAGATGCCCATTTTTGTATTGGGTCTTTAAATATGTGGGGTTTGATTTTTTTGAGTTCTTTGAAAAAGGATAAACTAGAGACATCTGTAGGTAAATGGATGCACCTTGAGAACATACTCTTAAGTGAAATAAATCAGACACTCATGAGTACACATCGAATTCTTTCAAAACCATAAGTGTAAATGCGGACAAAGAGGTATAATAGATATTATATAAAAGAAAGATAATATTCAAAAGAGAGGAGAACTAGAAAGGGAGAAGGGGAAAAGAAGGAAGTGGAAAAGAAAAGAAAGGAGAAAGGGAACAAATGGAAAAATGTAAACAAACCTGCTGTAAATAGGGAAGGGTGGGGGAACAGAAGGGAGGGGTGTGGAAGAGGAGGGAATCAAGATACATCATGTATGGGTACAAAATAACCATGATGAATGTGAGCATTACATATACAATGTACTAATATATGTTCTTAGTAAGAAATAAAAAATTTTAAAAAATAACAGCAAACAGACAAATAAGAAATAAACTCATGCCTGCATTACTAGGTTGCACAAAAAAACCCCCAAAACAGACAAATAATAAATAAATGAACTGATTCCTACGTCACTAGGTTGCACACACACACACACACACACACACACACACATATAAAGATACAATTTATGGGAAGAAATATCTATGTTATTTATTGGTGTGATCGGGCCTAGGCTATTCTTTCTAAAGGCTTCTTTTTACTCAGGAGATAAGGCGGCTATGGCCCTGACCCCATCAGTCACTCCTTTCCAGGACTCAACTCTCCTTTAAGAGACTTCAAGTTACATGAAAAGCCTTAGAGATATAGAAATCTTAAAATATACATTCTACTTAGGTCACCTTATAGAGAAGTAGACATTCATGGTATTAGCCCAAATGCTTGTGATTCACATACCTTAAAGGTACACTAATTTAAATCAGTGAAAAGAATAAAGATATCTTAATGTTTGGTGACACATTTCCTCCAGATTGTGAGGTAACCAATATAATGTCTAGAATCAATTTTACAAATACAATGCCTTTTATTATGTGAGTATAATAACTTAAAGGTTTCAGGCTAAGGTGATATATAAATAGTTTAAAATATTGACGGTTATAATGCATCATCTAAAACAATTAAATTAACTCAGTGTGAAACCCCTTAGACTTAGAAAACTGACAGGCAAAAGCTCCTCTCTCTGGTTAAAAAACCAGCTGCCTACGCCTAATTTTATCCAGTTTCTTCAGTGA
Organism: Hystrix cristata; assembly: GCA_004026905.1. Lineage (NCBI taxonomy): Eukaryota > Metazoa > Chordata > Mammalia > Rodentia > Hystricidae > Hystrix > Hystrix cristata. The sequence goes on along the minus strand of PVJO010007169.1, from coordinate 80,317 downwards.
TAGATGGCTTGTCCAGTTCTCCTGGCACTTATGATCCCACACCCAACAGTTATTAAATAATCATGATATACACTTAAGCTGGATATAAGTAAAAAAGGGTAAATTCTTCATGTCTATAAAAATAAATTATTCTGATTAAGCTTTTGGTTAGATTTTTCATCATTGGCTTTGATTAAATTTTTTTTATTATATAAATAAGATCAACTTATATTGGGTAATAAGTGTATATGTGGTCATTAACACTGTTTCCTAAATTTTTACGTTTCTTCATGTCATTTCATATCTTGTAAGTAGATAAAGATAACGGACTAGCAAACAATTTTATACTAAAACATATAAATGTGTTTCAAAGATAATAATATCTTGATTGTCATACTAAAATGATATGTGGCCCTTGATCTCAAACTTTCTCTGTAAAACTTTATAATTGTTATTTGGTAACATTTTACATGGATTCAAGTTCTAAGATAACCATGCTTGGTAAAGAAATAACAGTTCATCAGTTATAGTATGTATCTCAAGGTGCTTGATATCTAGACAAGGTCATAAAATACAATACTGATGTAACTGATCTCTTCTGGATGTTCAAGCACCGAGGTTTGGAGACCAAAATTAGAAAGATAACTGGGCTTAGAGGACAGCTAATATTTTGGCCCTCACCCTGCAATGTCAACAAGGACTCAGGACATGAGGGGATCTTTCCACAGACTCCTACAATCTTGGTGAGTCACCCAACCTCCTGAACAAGGAGACTGTTAGACCCAGAGGACAGGACCAATCAAGGGTACATCATGCTAGAAAGGAGGATCACTACAGGGAAAATGTTCCTGTGCTCCCAAGGAGAGCCATGCTGTGTAGCACAAACCTTGATGTATCCTGGCAAGTGACAAAACTGGCAGAAAAAGCCCTAAGAGGTTCTAACTGTGGCCCCAAGAGTAATACCTGAAGTACCTTAACTGACCTTGATTTTTTCAAAAGAAAAGGGGGTTAATTTTGATTAATACTGGTCTCACTTTAACTTAGTCTTGGACACTCAGCCGAAAATAATAATATATGGCCAAAGACTGAAAGATTACTTCAGATATGGACATTCAGTTCAATCTCAACCACTCTAAATTAATGGGTTAAGAAGCAGTTATCAAAAAGTCTGACCACAGGCACTCTTTTAAGCAAGAAGATACTAATGGATATAAAATAAAAGGCCCAACCCCTAAAATCCCTCTAGAGGGGCCTATTCACTGTTATCCTATCTACCCCGTCTACTGTTAAAGTTACAGGTTTCACTTCGTGGATCTACCACACCTGAGTAAAGAAAGTGACGTGTACCAGGGAACAAGAGACCTGAAAATAAAAATACACTCAGATAAACCACTGCAAATGACTTTCCAGAGGCCACAAAACAATAGCCTGACATGGTCTGAAGCCCGAGGAATCTGCAGTTCTGATCCAGTCACAAAACCTGGAAACTGACTGCTCCACACACAGCAGAAGCCTAAGGATTCTTCAGATAAGTTGGACTGTTCCCACTTAGTATGCGCCATTACAATTTGTGTACCCTACTTGCCCCCAGCATGCCTGCTGTAGTCCTTGCTTTGAGATTGGTTACGGCAACACCGCTGATTGGAAATGGGGCCCGAGAGCAGCCTTGGTCCTGTTCTGTCTCAGCTGTATTGGTGCCTTTGCTGCTCTCAGCAGTCACAGAGTCTTTCCCTCCTCGCTCACGGAAAGCCTAACCCAGGACTGCTGGCTCTGCCTGCCAACAGGGGAGCCTCACAATGTTACCATCCCCATGAATGTCATTAATGTCACTGTGGAAAGCCAAAGCTTAGAAAAACCCCAGAGTGTTCCCTTGCCGACTTTAATAGTGGACCTGGCCCAGATGGCTGCTCCCTGGTGTGTGACTAATTCCATAGGGATGCTGGGTGGGGTCGATGACTTAGGCAGCGATCAATGTGACAACATCACAGTGGTCCAAAACCTGAACTCTTCCTTGGCTGTAATGCCTTAGTTCTGTCCATGGGCAGACTTCTTCATGTGCGGGAGCAGTGCCTACCAGTGCCTTCCCACCAGCTGGAGAGGGACCTGTACTCTGACCTCTGTCACCCCTCAAGTAGACTTTGTCCATGGTAATCAATCATTCTTGGTCCCCTTAGAGCTGCATGAGAGGGGAAAAAGAGCCATCCAAATCATCCTTTTACTGATTGGGTTAGAGGTGTTGGCTGAAATCAGCACTGGGATAGGAGAGATAGCCTGCTCACCTAAACTCTGGCAGAAGTAGTTTTACAAAATGGTACTCCCTGCCTACAAAGGAGGAATATACTTAGTCCTAAAAAAAGAAAAAAGGGTAGACATGACCAGGCCTCAAGGGTCCGCTAAGAATTAAGTGAGTCTTAGGACTCTTGGTCTACAGTATGGAATTGGGATTCCTGGTTGCTCTCTTTGGAAGGATGGCTTCTGGTGGTTTTTCTGGCTGTGATGTTCATACTGTACGTAGCTAATCTAATGAAGTTTATCACCTCCCACCTAGAATCCATTAAATTACAAATGCTTGCTATACCATATCAACCACTGAGTCAAGAATGGCCAGTAAGTGATGCTTTTTGAAGAGAATAAGCATCAAAGGGGGGAATGGGGCAGGCAAGCCCCAGGGCCCAGGGCTCTGGGTTCTAGCAAGGAGTCATGAAATCCTTCCCCAGCCCTTTGGAAATGGTAATGAGGCAGGCAATGGCTGACTCAACCTGTCCCTAATCAGAACCTTTTGTGATCAAACCCCCCTCCCCTCACATCCTGTACCCATTGCCTCTGTGTTCCTCACTGATAATGGGAATGTGTACCTGTGTGTGTTTAAGACCCAATCATGTAGAAACTGAAATCATTCCTTATATGGGAATGAGTTAACTCATAATGTGGGATGGCGTAAAAACCTATAAAAACCCTGAAGTCGCTTTTTTCAGGGCCCAGGTTCTTGGAGGGTGAACTCTTCTGGGTCTTTCGACTAAATGAACCTGAATTCTCCAACTCTCTAAGTGGAGCTTGGTTTCTCGATGGTGAATTTGTACAACAGTCTGAATGTATGAACAACTTTGGGAACATAGGTTACAAGAGTAATATCCATGTGATTCACCTCTTGTTCTAGCAGAATATATCAGAATTCTGAAAGTCAGCTTGTAGCTTGTTAAGTTTCTGTCCCAGACCTGGGAGGCTGTACACTTTGACCAGAGCACAAGGACTGTGTTACCTTCAGGTGGTATGCTGAAGGAAACCAGTACACTATTGGTTTCCATCTTTAATAGCAACATATCAGGAGCTAAACTGTGCATAACTTTAAGATCTGAAAATCCTAACATGCTCAATTTGTTTCTATTTTAACCTGGATTTAATTTTGCATTATACCTTTATTTTCACTGGCATAATATTTGCTTAGAAAAACATTATTGCTTTATGCATGAAATTTCTCAATAGATTTCTGTTTTACTAGATGTCAATCAATGATAACAGCTTTTATTTTAAAATCAAAGCCTTTAAAACAAATGCAAAGTATTTTTCAACTATAGTAAATGGTACCATTCCTTAATTCTCACTTAGAATACATTTCTTAAGGATTACAAATAATGTGTACAACCATTGTATTTATTACCTAAGCAGATTATTTTATGAGAAGCTTTTGTGACTTCAGTACTTCTGTAGTTTTCTGACATATCTTCATATGGGTAACTGCTTATAATTGAAGATTAGCTGAAATTCAGATTTTAAATTTTTAAAAAATTAATGCAATGCTGTAAATTACAGATATGCATAAAATATCAATTTGTCTAAATTCCAATAAACCCAAAAAACAACAGGCAAAACCAGTTTCTTCTGGACAGTAGGGCAAGAAGTTTTGCTTAATGTGTATCTTTAATAACTTTTTAGAACAGTTACCAAAAGAAAAACCTTTTAAAAGCAATAAGAATGCTTTCATTCCTGCTTTCTACAAACATAAAGAAGTAGGCTCTTATTTTGGAACTTAACTTTGAAACTCTTCTTTAGAGATATATTGAAAGAGTCTAATCCTCACCAATATTCTTCACACAAACCATGACAATGATTTTTAAACAAACAGCATCAGCCATGACAGAACTTGTAAAACTGTACTCAGAATTCTCTTATTCCAACCTAAACCTAATCCTGGAATACGTGAATGTTGCATGGATAAAGGAGAGAGACTTGAATCATACTGTTGTGCTATTGCTATTATTGAGCTCACCAGGAGGGAGTAGTCAAAATTTTATCTTTTTTTTTTTTTTTTTTTTTTTTTTTTTGGTGCTGGGGATCAAACTTGGGCTAGTCAAGCACTCTAACCCTCTAACCACGAAGTTAAATCCCCAGCCAAAATGTTACCTATTTAAGAACATAAAAATAAGATGTTTGGTTGATGAGGTTTTTGTATACATTTATGTAAATAAGGTCATCCTAAGAAGTATGTTTGTCCTAATGACCACTTCTTGGCAGAAATCCCCATTGAAGGAATACGTACTGTTTTGAGAAAATAGATCTTTGTCATTAACAAGTTTTGAGAAAATAAAGTAAAGGACTGCATATGAATTGGGATTATAGGAAACACCAGTTATTCTTATAGAAATTGAATTGGCTTCACCATGCAGAACAATCATAGTGAAGAGATTATATTGTAGATTCCTATGAATCTGCTTAAAATTACATTATAAGAATGGGTAGAACTTTCTTTTTCATATAGTTTTCTATTGATACATTGTTTCCATCTCAGAAAGGGAAGGGGCAAGGAAATATCAGGAAGTGAAGCACCTAAACTGTGGCTCTAAAATGTGTTTGTGTTCTTCCTGTGTCACAATCCCTCCTTACTCGGGTAGCCCAGGGCTCCAAGCTCCTTGACCCCTGCCTGGCCAGCCTCCGGGAAGGGAACTGACTCTCATAATGTTGGGTGCCAGGTTTTCAAACACTGCCTGTTTTCTTTCCCACAAGTCCAATAAGTGCTGTCTTGTTGAGTCATGTGCCCTTGCTCACAAAAGAGCCTCCATTTCCTTGAGGGTGATACATTCTAATTTCCCTAATGAAGTTGGGTCTAGTTCACGGGGCAGCGACTGTTAGACCCCAGCTTGTATACCGCACACACCTCGCTCACAAGTGTCTTTTCTTCCTGACCCTTGCAGTCTTGACTCTCAGTTTATTGTTGCTGTCAAAAGGAGATAAGCATGTTTATCAAGATTACTTCCTGAAAACGATCCCATTTTGAACTCATTAAATAAATCATGACTTTGAAGACACAGAAGACAAAGATTATTTTTGTTTCTCCTTTCCTCCAGAAAGTGGTTTGCATTAGTAGAGTTAATAAAGCTGCTTTGGTCAGGGTTGTCTGTGATTTTCTTTTTTATCTTGTATGATTTATATGATAAAGCTGCTTCTGTATTACACTTCCTCCTTGTGTCCAGACTTGTCATTATCATGAAATCATAGCGCAATCTCCTAACGAGTTTGAAATCTAATTAGAAACACAACTGCTTCATTATGAGCTCTCAGGTCCAGCTTATATTTGATACTAGCTCATATTCGATAGTAGCTGCTCTTAGACATTAACCTATATCAGTTATTTTCCAAATATTTCAGTTGTTGGCACATAGGTCTCTGTCCCTCAAAAACAACAAAGAAATTCTTAAAAATCTACCATGTGAGAGATCTGCTAGCATATCATAAAGGAAAAGAATATAACATATTTATAAACTGACCTTGAGAATATTAAAATTAAATAGATAAAACTACTGAAATATTTAAAGGATATGCTATAAGGCTTTCCCTCTAAATGTAATAGAATTTTTGAGATTTTATAAATTTACTTTGGGATAGTAAAAGAAGGATTCCAAAGACTGTGGGTCTAAGATGAATTGTGAGATACAAAAATTTGAATGCATGGAACTATAGAGACAGAAAAAAAAATATGTAAGTGAAGGTTTAAATAAATGAATCCTAGTTGCAGCCATCATCATCCTATATTGGAGGATATGTGCCTGCAAAAGAAGGTTGTGTGGGAAACACTGGAAACCCAGGTGGAGGAGGCATGATAGGGCTCGTTTATGGTGACTTTAAAAGCCATGCAAAGTGACTGAGATTATGTTCCTCTTTCAGCAGAGTCCTGTGGGAAGCAGATGTTAAGATAGAAAAACAAGGAATTTACTGAGGGCAGTGCTAGTGCAAGATAAAGAGGGAGAGGGAGACTGGAGCTTGGACAAAAGCCTTTCAACCACTGTGGATCTGACATCTGGGAACAGAGGAAGGAAGGAGGAGTGGTTAGAAGTCCCTGACTGTGACACGCATCTAAAAGTCCCAGGCATCCCCATGGGAGCTCTGATGCGAGGATCCCTGTGTTGGGACATCCTTAGAAACATCCAGAAGAGCAGTGCCACTGTGTGCAGCTACAGTCCTGGAGCTGCCTGGGAAGGGCACGGCTGCAGCTCTGTGCAAATTCAAAGACACCTGTGACCTGCGGCCTGTGGCCACACGCTGTCTGCAGCCTGCTCCTCCCACAGCAAACTATCTTCTGAAGTTCAGCTGTCTGGTGCACCGCCTGCCCATTGCTGCCCTTATCAGCCGCTAGGAGCAAGGCTATCAGGTGGTCACTATCTGCAGCTTACTCTCCCGAAATCCAGACACACTAATCTTTCTCTAAAATGCCCCTTTCTCCCACAGTTCTGGGCAGTCTCCTTGTCCATAATGACCAGATGCCAACAGAAAAATTCTGATAAGAATTTAATGGCTCCCGAATATAAAGATGGTAATACTGGTTTGGCATTGATGACTGTTTCAGGAAATCTTTTGGTTACACGAAATTTTTTTTGTCTATACCAAGCATTAAGTTTGGTAACTCTGAATGTATCATTTTATCTGAAAACACTTTATAGGTTAGACTCTCTCATTTAGTTTTTCAGGAAATCAGCAACAATTAATGAGAAGTCAAAATCAGTTAAGCAGCTACTCTTAACTAATTAATTCCAAAGTCAACATTTTACAGCAAAAATGTATGATTAATGTGGGAAACTGGTACATTTTAATATATTTTTTTTTATTTAATGAGTGGTGGGACTTCCAAAGTGCTTGTAGATGAGAAGATCCTAAAATGACCCTAGTTCTGCATGGGTGCTGTTGAGACAGGTAGGAGGTTGCAAGTCACAGTTTCCAGGCATTTTAGTTGTCTTTACTAGAACTGTGCTTTTGTTCATTTTATGTCTTAGGATGTGAGATAAATATTTATGTAAAATACACCAGGCATTTCTTAGTGATTGAGGAGACAGCAATAAACTGTAGAAACTGGTTAGAAGAATAAAAGAAAAAGAAAGAAACGTTGGCAAGTCACTTATCTTATGGGAAAGCTACTGACTACAAATAAACTAGTACAATGGGTTGTATTTAAGATAGTGATAGGTACAACTGAGAAAAATAAAACTAGGCACATAGGAAAATAGATACACCTGGAAAATACAGTGTTAAGTGAAATAAATCAGACACAGAAGCTTAAATACTGTGTGGTATCTCTCATTTGAGTAAAGCACAGAACAATGAAAAGCCAAAAAAAAAAAAAAAAAGGAAAAACAGAAGAAAATAGGGAGATGGATATTTTGCAAATGTGAAGGGGTCCAGCTGACCTAGGGGGAGGGGATTGGGGGAGGGGAAATAAAAAAGATTTAAAATGTTTCACATACTTGTGTACTTGTGCCAAATACCCACAATGAATGTAAACATGCATGTTATTTATTATCATTATTTTTAGTTCATGTTTATGACATTTAATTAACTAAAAATAATAATGATCATAGAAATGAGGACAGAGTATTTAGAAAGAGTTGGGAGAGAGGGAGGTGGGAAGGGAAAGGGAATAAAACAGAATCAGGATGTGTTATGTACATTATCCGCTCCCTAAAATGACTGTAAACTTCGTGTACAGCAAACATGTACTAATAAAAAAAAAAATAAGAGAGAATGGGGCTATGCAATTCTAAACAGAGAGCTCAGAGAAGGACTCACTGAAGGAGTTGGAGGACTGAGATGGGAAATATCAGAGTGAGAGAGAGAGCGCGCGCTTTGGATGTGCTATACTGAGACTCCTTGCAAAACCAAGTAGAATGTGAGATGCTTGTAAATTTGTTGCATAAACAGTGTACTTGCTTGGAGTTTGGGGCATGGTCTATGCTGAAGGTATGTGCTTGATAGTCCTAAACACAGTAGTGAAAGCCATTCACTCAATAGATATACATTAGGCACCAATTAGGTTCTGGGCAACTTCTAGCATTCAGAATGTTCAGCAGTAAAACGAAACCCCTTCTGCACGGAATTCACTATTCACTTAGTGGAAAAGACAATAAAATATATTCGACAGCATGATACTCAATTTTATATGTCGGTTTGGCTGAACTACAGCATCCAGACATTTGGCCAATCATTATTTTGAGTGTTTATGTGAGGGGGAGTTTTGGGTGATACTAACATTCAAATTGGTGGATTTTAAGTAAAACTGTTTTCCTGTCATAATGTGTGTAGCCCTCACCAATCTAAGGTCTTAATATAATGAAGGACATACCTCCCCCACAGAAGGAGAAATTCTCCAGCAGACAAACTTTGGATTTGAACTACAACATCAACTTTGCCATGAGTCTAGAGCCCATTGGCTTTCTTTAGAGATTTTTGCAATTGCTTGTCTCCGTAATCATGCAAGTCAATTCCTAAAATCAGTCTTTCACTCTTTCCCTCTTGTTCTCTCTCTCTTTGGTTCTATGTGTGTGTGTGTGTGTGTGTGTGTTGTTTTATATAAAAAATGTAATATATTTCATAAAAAGTGTATTTTAGATATAAATATAAAATATAAATATATATATATATGCACACAGATAGAGATCGAAAAACTATATATCCTGTTTGTTCTGATTGTCTGGAGAACCCTAACACAGTAATAAGGAAGAAAAATTAAAACTGGGAGTAGGCCACACACATGCATTTGTAGGGGGTAGAGAGAAACTTGTTGTAAGTTACAGACTTGTTGCAGTTGTAGAAACTAGTTCTAGAAACTAGTTTCTAGTTTGAAAAGGACATTTTGAAAGACATGAAGGGACCCTCTCTGTTTTGGAGATGCTATCAGATAATACAGAGCAAGGTTCAGCCCTAAATTCTGTGAAGGGCAATCTAGTAAGTGCTTTTGGCTTTATCATTCATAATGTCTCTATCACAATTGTTTAACATTGTGCTTGTGACACAAAAATAGCAATAGACAACAAAAATGAGCACGTCTCTGTTCTTACAAATCTTTATTTACAACAGTAGGCAAGAGGTGGGATTCATCTTGTGAATACGGGTTGGGTATTCTTATCTGAAATGCTTGGGACCAAAAGTATTTAGTTTTTTTTTCAGATTTCAGAGTACTTGCACACACACACACGCATGCATATAGATATAGATATTTGGGGTATTGAACCAAAGTGTAAACTCATTTACATTTCATGTGCACCTTATACATATAGCCTGAATGTAATTTTATACAGTATTTTCGCTGCATCTTTTTTTGTTGTTGTTGTTAATTTTTTTTGCTTTTTGTTTTCTGGGTTTTTTTTTTTTGTTTTTTTTTTTTTTTTTTTTTTTTTTTTTTTTTTTTTTTTTTTTTTTTTTTTTTTTTTTTTTTTTTTTTTTTTTTTTTTTGGTGCTGGGGATCAAACTCAGGGCCTTATGCTTGCAAGGCAAGCACTTTAACCACAGACCTAAATCCCCAGCCCTTTTAAATCTTATTTTAGTAGTACATTTTAGATATACATAATGATAACATTCATCATAGAGACTTTGTACCTGTGCATGATATATCTTGCTGATTCTTTTCTTCCCATTCCCCTCCCCTCCTTTCAACTCTTCCTTTCCTCCTTACTTAAAAAACCTTTGTCTCCATTTTTTCTTTCTATTCTTTTATTTTCTGACTACCACCTGTCATATGAGATCCAAGGTAGAATTTTTACGTGTGGCATTGTGTCTGTGATCAAACATTTTAGACTTTAGAGCAGTTTTGATCTTAGATTTGGGGATTAGGAATGTTCAACTCATAGTCCTTTGCAGATGCTGATGTAGGGAGCAGGAACCGGTATTTACGGATTGAAATTCTTTGCTTGAACTTACTGTTATCCCCTTTCTTACTCCTGACATTTTTTATGACTGAAATAGTTTTCCCCATCTATCTTTGTATTTGTCAGTCTTCCCATCGCTGGGGTGACATACCTGATAATCCTCTAAAGGAAGAAAGGATTAATTTGGCTCGTGGTTTCAGAGATTTTAGCTAACCACCACGACCTCTCTAGACACACCCAGAAGTATGCTTTACTAATCCCTTGCATGTCTTTCAAATTGACAGTTAGGGTTAATGATCACATTCTTCCATCCAAAATTCCATCTCTCTTTAAATTTCTGCCATTTTTTTGTTCTTCTCCATCCTCATTCCTCACACCTAGTGTACGTATATCCTCTCTTGTACCATAATGTACTAGGAAAACATCATTCACTAAGTAAGAGTGGAATGAATGACTGCCAAAATTGCTTGAAGATGTCTCTATTGTTGTGTTTCCAAATCCACTAGACATTACAAGCTTCAAGAGTTTCAGGTATATTTTAACAACTATCATCATGATTATGCATGTGCTTTTCTAGCTTTTATTTGAACTAGAAATCTTATAAGGTGATGTTCAGCATCATCTGTTCTATAAATAATGAGATATAGGCTTTATTTAATGTCTTTGTTCAAAGGCATAAATATACCTTATAGTAAACTCACAAGGAAAGACTTAGAGTAAAAAGAAGAAGTACAGTGATAATTTTTAAAAATAATAGTCAGAATTCGAATCTTGAACCATTAAGGAGTCACTGATGTTCATGAGGTTGGTTGGAAAATGAACTAAATAAGAAATGAAAAATATTGGGATTGATTTTCATAAATACTCATTTGTCATGGTAGCAACTAGAATGACTTTCTTTCCCTGTTAGCAAAAACTATACTTCCCAGGGTGGTTAATAGAAATTCAGTTATCATGATTGAGTCTGATTTGTAGACATTTCCTTTTGCTTTGCTAATAAACTCAGATGTTAATTTGTGTACTGCGATATATTTAGCCAAAAAGTGTGAGACGATGGAGATGATGTAGAATTTCCCAGATTTGGACATCTGAGAGGGGCATAATTTAGAGCAAATCTAATCGTAGGATGGTTTCAAAGACTGGCCGGGCTTGCTGCGCTGGGAACTGAGATTATACTGCTAATGACAGATGCCATGCTGTGTGTTCATCACACCCCTTTGCTTAGGGCACTGGCCCACCTATCTTGTTATACTACTGGGAGGAGACAGTGGTTATCCATCATTGCTTAATTAGTTGATAATTAGGAAAGCCACAGGACAAACACATTGCCTCATTCTGGGAGCAGACAGCAGAGAGTTCAGATAAAATGGCAGTTGGGGTATAGCTGCTTTCCTTCTCATTCTTCAGGATGTGTCTTCTCACACCACACACCCTTCATTTGATCCACGTTCATCGTGATGCAATATCCCAGCAGTGCTAATAACTAAGTAAACATTGGACTCAGCTCTTCCTTAGTCAAACCATAACCTGATAAAGTTAGCCCAATTTGTTCAAGCCATCATTACAACTACTCTTATCATCATCTTTACCATCATTAGGATTTACAGAGCACTTACTACATGCCAGGCACTGTGCCCGAATCAGTTGAAGTCTGAATGACTTACTATGACACAAAGTAGGTATGGAACTGTAAAAGGAATGTCTGAGAGCAAAAATGAAATTGGCAGACTTAGGGAAACACTGCTGAGGTTTGCATCCTGGCATCACCTTGTACCAGCTGTTTAAATTAGAAAATTTCTTAATTTCTCAGCAGCTCCGTTTATTTATCTACACAATGCAATAAGTGATAGAGCCTACCTCATAGGTGTACTGTGTGTCTAAAAGAAGAATTAAATGAATAAACCAGAGTGGCCTTGCAGATATCAAAAGCCCAATAAGTATTGGGTAATTTTCTTACTGGTAGACCTAGACAAAGTTTAATTCATTTTTGTCTTACTGGAACCTAATAGTTTACTTGCATCACAAGAGATACTCAGAGTTTTAAAAGAGAGGAAAGAGTGATTTGTAACAGTCATTATTTATCAATTGATTAGTGTGGTAGGCTGTGAGTATTGGCCCTTATAGGACAGCCATATTCTAATTCTTGAACACTGTGAATATTACCTTATGTGGCAAAAATAACTTTGCATGTGTGGTTGGGTACAGAATCTTGTGATGAGATCTATTTTCAGTTGACAGGGGACTCCATGCAATCCCAAGGCTCCTCACAAAAAGGAGGCCAGAGATGTGATAATAGATTCAGAAGGTGTATGAGAAGCCTCAGGCCTTACAATTAGGAGTATAGACAAATAAGACAGTCTGGATCTCACATGCTCCCCAAGGATCCATATCCCAAAGGCTTGGTTGCCACCGTGTGGTGCTACCAGGAGGTTGTGGAGCCTTAGGAGGGAGGAGGTGTATTGCTACAGTGACAGAATACTGACTAACACAGCCATCTCTCGAAGCTCGAAAAGGAAAGAAAATCAGTCCTCCCTTATCCCCAAAAAGAATATAGTCCAGCCACCACTTTGCTATTAGAATTTCTGACCTCCAGAAGAGTAAGATAATTAATCTATATTGTTTTAAATCCTTAAATTTGTGGTAATTTGTCACAGCAGCAATAGGAAATAAATATGATTAGATTTTAGCAATCATGTACAGATTAAAAAAAAGTTCAGAATCATTTTTTTCGAGCTGTCTCGGCTAATTATTAGTCTTCTCATGCATCTGCAGCCCAGCTCCGTCAAATTAAAGCTACTTCTGAAAATCTTCTGATTTAATCACTGTTTTGGACCTGGAAAATAACATGTGCTGTTGCATTTTGTATTTTAGATAGGTATTTATATTCACATGGACTTACTTCTTTAACAATTTATGATGATACTGAATTTGAGTCTTTATAATCTGTAAAGGGAGAGTTCATTGGGAGAACAAAGGTGCTTGGATGAGAGTGGGTGTTGATGGTTGGGCATCTCTTCAGAGGCTGTATTGATAGGCAAAGCCTCAGGGAAGATTTGCTGTGAATGACAAAAATGATTTTAAGAGAAATCTTCATTCAGCTTGTAACAGGGTCTGCTTATGAACAAGTTATAATTTGCAGGTATTTGATAGCTGGTTTCCACCCTTCCACCAAGGTAATCTAAAAGCTGGCATGGACGTGGTTGGAAGGGTGTTTAACTGAATTCAAAGTATTATTCCAAAAGCATTCCTCAAAAATTTCTCATTGTAGGGATACATATTTTCTCTAGGTGTGCCTTTAAAATGAATTGCTGAAGAGCCCTAATTGATGTGTTAACAGCACAGACCTCCATCCCTCAACCCCACCTCACACACACGTATCTTTGACTCTGAACATGTATCAGTACTAGAAGGAATGGGCCATAGGACTGAGGAAAATAAAATGAAGATCATTTCTGTTCCCTATAAGCTCAACTCCTCACAGGCATTTTTCTACCAACATAGGAACAATAGTCAAAAGTTGAAATTATTCCAGACTTTTTCTGCTACTTACAGTCTGATTCCTCCAGCCCTTCCTTGCTCAACAATGATTAGAGAAACGACTACCTTACATAGTTATTTTGCCCATGAAAGTTGTGTAAGATCCATTTCAAATGGCAGCATCCAAGTTTTGCTGCAACTAGAAAACTTAGAGTCCTCCAAAACAGCATGATATAAATATCATCCTTATTTGAAGACAAGGGAACTGTAGCTTAAAGAGGCTAATTGTTCAGATTTAGAGCTTCTGGGTGTGAATTCATGATTCAAAGTCTACAGGATTTGATCCCTGAATCTGAGAGTGCGGCCTGATAGATCAGTGTGTGCAGTTCTCTCCTCTGAGGACCACCGGGAGAGGGAATGGGGCTTGGATGACTACACAGGATGGGGGAGGTGTGTGCCGAGGAGGTCCCACAGAGTCCTCAGCACAGTTGGGATAACATCTGTCTTTACATCCTAGTTACCATTTAGACATTTAAAAAAAAACATTTCTATAAAAAGTTAAGTGGCATAAAATTCAGACATTTATTCTTAACACAGTAAAGACTTAAACGTTAAACTCCAAGGTCAGCAGTGGAAAAGTACTAAGTCATTTATGGGAATTAGAATCCACTTGCTCACAGCTACATGGAATTAAACATACAGAGATCAGCCCTTGAGGGAAGACCTGATGTCTTAGTCTGCTCTGTGCTACTATAGCAAAATCTACAAGATGGAGGACTTTATACAGAAAAAAAAGATTTATTTTGGCCCGAGATTTGGAGATTGGCAAGTCCAAGCTTGGACGGTCACATATTGCATCCTAACACAGTGGGAGCAGGTCCATGAGAAGTGGGAGGTGTGTGGAGAAGAAGCCAAACATGTGGGAGGAACTTGCTTTAAAAGAACCCAGTTCTATAATAGCTAATTCTGTCCTGGAGGCTATAACCTCCTCCCACAAAACCAGCATTAATCCCTTCTGAAGTTGTCATCCCCTGATTTAATCACCTCCCTGTAGGCCCAACTTCTGAATGGTTTCACTCTTCTCAGTACCATTGCTTTGGGACCGAGATTCCATCACATGGCCTTTTGGGAGACAAACTATATCCAAACATAGCATCTATCAAACAGACTCAGACCAGGTTTGTACTGTAAAATGATTTATTTAACAAAACTGACATGATTTCAGATCCCAGGAATAAGGCTAAATCCAGTGCTGTCTGTAGAAAACAGTAGAAATGGCTGATAGTAGATAAAATCACTAGTTTCAGATTCTGACCTGAATTTGAATGTCAGCTGTCTGGCTTAGTAGCTTTGGGACATGAAGCAACTTACTGGAGGTGTCTCTGCTCCCTCATCTGCAAGGGGGGACCATGGCATGCACTGTTTGGGTAGGAAGAATGGATATAAGTCTCTTTAGCACAAGAACTACGGGAACAAAATCTAACATTTTTATCTGTGAGCAGATGCATACAGAATTCTGGAAAGGGCTGTGGGCAACCACTGGCAACCAGGCCCACTTCTTTGTCCCCTTGCTGTCCTGTCTCGACTTCACTGTGGCGCTGAGAAAGTCCTGGGAAGCTCTGGTCTCTACTTGCTTTACTCTTCTTTACAAAATATTGAAGACCGCAGAGACTGTCAAATGTATACCTTTTTGAAATTCTAGATTCATTTTAAAACAACCCAAAACCAGGAGAAATCACATAAATGTGTAAGCTGCAAACCTCCAGTCTGTCTGTCTGCAGAGTAATGATGGGAGCAGATCGATACCACTTTAATTGGGTTGCTGAGTTCCCTGGGCTCCAAGAATGCAGTTCACAAATAGAAAGCTGAAAACATTACAGCTGGTCCTTTCTCCCTAATATCTCACCTTACTTCTTTGAAAAGATTACATCTAATTTTAAGACCTAAATAACCTGGACAGGGACTAAAATGCATTTTACAGTACAGTAGTGAAAAAGTAATGAACTTAGCACAGTCCCCATTCACCCACAGCACACTGTGCAATATGTTAAACTCATAGAGTATCATTTTATGGTATAACTTGAACATCATCTCTCAGAATCTGACTGAGAGGTTTCAGTACTTATGAGGAACACAATTCAATATGTAGGTGAAGACATGAAAATTCAATGGTGTTTGCTTTATAAATCATATTTTAGAAATGTGTGTTTAAAACATAGAAGTTTTAGCTTTTCAGCGGACAGTTACTTCTAGTAATATCGTGAATCACAACTTGTTATTGATTCCCTATTTATAGGTCCAGAGAAAGATGTGCTCCTCTTTCTGATATAGAAGCCTGAAGCTTCATCAGATAAGAATTTATAATATCCAATGGAATTACCAAAATCAATTGACTATATTTTTTCACTCTATAAACTCAAACACATTATGCCAATTTATTTAATTTTTTTTCTGTTTTATTATATGTTCATTGTCAGCACACATATGCCACTTCCAGGAGGTCAAGAAAGAAACAACAATATAATTAGGTAGCATTAAAGAATAGTCAGTCATGCAAATAGCAAGCAGATTAGTATATTCATACTTTTCTTTATATAACCATTACATTCAAGTTAAATACCTTTCGGAAGAAACCTCATGAGGTATTGGAAGCAGTTCTATTCTGTTCAAAATTTGTATTTCAGCAATGATACTATTTCTCTCTTTTAATACAAGTAATACAGTTGGCAGAGACTATCATTTAAATATAGTAGTGCATTCTCAGAAATATTAGGATACAAATAATAGGTATATTAGGCTACAGATGATACCTCAGGTTAAACCACTTTTGACCAGTTAAGCCAGTTATTACCTAGATATAAATTAGAAATGCATGAAGATACTATAATTCTTTTTTTAGGGGATGAGTGCTAGGGATTGAACTCAGGGCCTTGCAGTTACAAGGGAAGACTTTTCCACTTTAGCTAAATCCCTAACCCTGGCTACTGTCATTCTTTTCATTCTTTTGTCATTCTGTTGGATATACTACTAAGTGATCAAACACTTAGCAATAAATCAATTCAGTATGCATTCATTGAATAGTTACTATGTGCCAGGCCAGGGAATGTACTGGCAAATCAGCAGATACTGATAATCAAGAAGGAAACAGAGAGATAACTGTGTGGTCCAATGTGAAAATTAGCATGATATATTATATTTAGTATTGGATATTCTTGGCGCACAGTAATGTTTTAAGTATTGTAGAAGTATGTAATAAGACAACAACACTTTTACCATTTTCTAATCTAGTTGGTAAAATAAAACATGGTTAAAAAAGATCAGCAGAACAAGACAGTATATGCAAACTGGATGGAGACTACTAAGATATGAAAAGAGTCATAGTCAGGTACAGGGAAAGGAATAAAAATTCAGCCCAGCATAGAAATCATAAAATTCAAAAGTTTTAAAAAGTCACATAGTTAATATCTTACTAAAACACTTGGAGGAATATAATTTTAAAAATGTTATGAGATTGTCCTTAGACAAATAGTGTGGAAAAATTTCTTTCTCTCCTATAAAACCGGGATTTTATTTTTATTTTTCCAAGTGGATTATGGTAAATTTTCAGAGTAGTTTCAGAAGCTTCCCCAACAAAGTGATCAAAGCAGATGAATTACATTTCCTTGATGTTTGCTCTTAACAGATTGTCCAGAGATAGGGTTATAGTCTCCCCCTTTTTTTTTTCAAACATGAAAAACATTCTTGCAAGTTGGATTAAAAATCCAGATAAAATAATAGTACTAATAATATTTTCTGCATCACATTAGCCTCGGTGCTATTCTGTTGGCTGCCTAGCCTGAATGACAGTAACCACAGATGAAATACACTTAAAATGAATAACGTGTGTGTGGTGTTTACCAGATGCAAAGTGGGCCAGAAGCACTGGAGTCCATTGCTATGACTTTGATAGAGAATTCTTTACATAATGTTACACAAAGTGGCAGAGCTAGAATATACAGAAATTGGAAGAAGGATACATGGAAAAATAAACTCTCCTGATGTTATGTATTAGATTCCATAGTGGTCTCAGGGCATGTCTGATGATCTTAATTCATTTAGTGTGCCAGAGCAATCCTTCTCTTAGGCCTATATCCTCTCAGTGTACCTAACACTGCACTACTGGCTCACATTAAAAAGGAGCCTTGTAAAATGTTTCTTACAAAAATAAATAACTTGAGTATCCAGATATGTAAGAGCTTAATTCTCAAGATACAGCATGTTTAAGATTCACATTCTTTGGGTTCTCAGTCTGAGGCGGAGAGAAAGCATTCTTTTATGGTTGCAGTTTAAGAATATATAACCAGTAAGTGCTATTTAAGGCTTCCCTTGGCATGCTGACCATGCTGTTCAGAGTCACCGGAAGGCTACCAGATCATTGGAAGTATCAGCTATTCACATTAAATATAATTTCCAAATATTTGAAATGGCTTACATATGAGGTTCACTCCTGCAGCTGTACATTTTTGTTGCTTTCTCTGATTCCAATTTCAGAGTGATTTTCCATCAGAAAAAGGATAGGAACACACACCAAAACAGTCCCCTGTCAAGTGGACTAGAGTTAGCTCTGGCATTTCGATATTTGTTCACTGCAAATTTTAATTTTGCTTCTAGTAAACTACTCTAGACTACAGTCTGAATTTTTTAAAATTTCAGATTCCTTTCTCAGTGTTTAATCTTTTGTTTCAATATTTCTGGTTTAGAGATCCAGTCTTTTACTCTGTGGATTAGTAAACTACTCAGGAAGTTCCTATTAGGCTTCAGAGAAAAGAGGAGATAAAAATGAGATGTATTGGTTTGATATGTATACTTCAGTCTGGCCCTGGGCAAAACCAAGAAGCAAATACAATCTCTGGTCCATCCATCTCTCAGTCTCCTCTTACCATTTTCCCCAGGCACTCCTCGCTTGTGTCCTCCCTTTTTCCTCTTTCATTAACCTGTGGTCAGCGAGTGCGGGGCTTGGCCAGGTCCTTTAAGGGATGATCTGAATGTGAGTTTAAGTTCTTGGCTCTTGTAATTGTGTCTTGTAGACTTATTCAACTTGTAAAATTAAGCACATTAACGTACCGTATTTGAATCCACTTAGAGAGTAGTTTATTCTCTCTGGATACACTGCGTGTCAGATTGCATTTCTGGGTTAGGAATAAAAAAAGAGATGAAAATGTGAGTGATAAAAAGTTAGTGTTAACTCATAGAACGGGAGGCACTCATCAATATTATCATACAGAAGGAGACCACTCTGTTTTCAAAACCATAGCTTTTAAATGGCAGTGGCTTGATCACAATGTGGATTCAGTCTGGCAGTTCATCTTCAGTGTAAAAGTGGTCAGTCTGATATGTTTGTAAAGGTCACACAGTGTGTTTTTATATCTGTCATACATATGTAGAGCATGTTCTCAGGTTTGCAGTTGCCCTTTAACTCCCAGTACAGGAAATCTGCTGCTAGGAAAGACTTGTAAAATGTTTATGACATTTAAGTCATGAACAAGATTTCTTATTCAGGAAGACTGAGCTATAAAATTTGCATATGGTGTCCAGCATTTGGGCCCAGAGTCTCATATTTGGCCTTCTAAAATCTTGGTATACAATTATTTCATCCTCTAGCTATTTGATTTTACTTGCAGTGTTTCTCTATTTACTGAATACTACATTGGTTAGGCCATAATTGACCTTGTTATTGTCCAGATAAATTATAAATTATATCAGGATCCTATCTTGTCCAAGTCCATCTTGTCAGTAAAATGTATAGAGGACTGGGGCTGGGATTTAGCTCAGTGGTTAGAGTGCTTGCCTTGCAAGTGCAAGGCCCTGAGTTTGATCCCCAGCATCAAAAAAAAAAAAAAAAAGTATAGAGGACTTTTCACTGTGAGATGCAAAAGTCTTATTTGCTTAGAATTGCAAACATAGCTTCCAGAAAAAAAAACTGTATGAAAATATCAAATGAATGCGGCCATACTGGTTGCATATGCAAATAAACCGCAGCTGTACTTTACGGAGAGCCAGCTTTGGATCCTTGATACCAGAGTTTGCTAATCACATTTTTATTTATTTGTAGCCAACTACCTGTTTAATATATCAGCAACACAGGCAAACATGTACCAAAATATATTTTTCTAAAGAGTGTTTTAAAAATGCTTTGAGATTTTCATAAGCATATGGATTTTCATTTTAAAAAGCAGTGGAAACATGAAAAGCATTGCTGTGATTTGGTAAGATCTAATTGTGTCCCTAAAAGGTCCATGCATTCAAAGCTTGGTTTCTAAGACGGTATTGAGGGAGGTGCTGAAACTTTAAGAGGTGGCATATTAGTGGGGGGTCTTGTAGGGCATGAAGTAGTTCTTTTGTGTCCCCCTGCGTTCTCCCAGGAGGGTTATTATAAAAGAAGCCTGGCCTCTCTTGTCGTCTCTGCTCCTGTCCCAGATACACTGACTCACTTGCTTCTTCATGGCTTTCTGCCATTGCTCTCTATGCCACGAGGAACAGCCTAAGGCAGCCCTTAGGAAATGGGGAGAGATAGATAAAATCTTGGTAGTCAAACAAGAGCTTGCTCTATATCATTTGGACTTTGGAGTCTCCAAGACTATGCACTAAAAACACCTCTTCTTCTGCAAAAGTAGCCTGTGTCAGGTACTTTGTTATAGTGATAACAAATTAATACAACCTCAGAAAAAGGAGACCCAGGAAGAAATATAAAATGTTCATTTGGAATCATAAAAGATGATAATGAAAAAAAAAAGTAACAATGACTGTTACAAGAACAGTTTCCGTGTGCTGAGTTTTCTGCAATGATTTCCCCAAATAATTCTCTTTCCATAGTGGTTATGACTATGATTGGATAAAACAATCAGAGTAATCCCAGAGTGAAAGGGAAGGAGGAATCGAACTGGCATGTCAGAGCAGCTCACTGCTCCTTTACATTTGTTTGAACACCAAGATTTTATCTGTCTCTCCCCATTTCCTCTGGGAGGGCTGGGCCTGTATTTCCTGATGGTAGAACCCTGGTGATGAAGTTGGACTATTCTCAGGTCTTTTTAAAAACAGAATATGTTTTTAAAATCTTACTGAGAATAGGGTTGAAGAATTTTCTCTTAACTTTTGGACTCCGTTTGATTGTATGCAAATGCTAATTCAAAGCAAACAGTTTGTCTCCTGGTAATCAGAACAATGGTATAGCTAGAAAGAGAAATAAAAATAAAACTGGCCTACCTGGGAGTTCTGTTTAGTTGCTTTCTCCTCACTGAGATATACCTGACACCCGCCAATTAAAGGAGGAGAGTTTTATTTGCTCACAGTATGTAAAAGGTTCAGCCCATACTCAGCTGGCTCCAAGGCAGGGTGGTGTGGCAGAGAGAGGGGCATGGCCGGGGAGAATCGGCTCATGGCATGGCAGGCAGGAAGCAGAGGGAAATCAAGGGAAGAGGGAAGGAGAGACACCTTTCAGAGCCTCAGTGACCCCCCACACACCCAGGCTTTACTTCCCAAATCACATTTAGATATGCATTAGTGGACTAATTCACTCCTGCATATCATGCCCCTACATGGAGTCACCTCCCCGAAGCCTCACCTATGTATGAGCAGATTAGGTTTTAGGGGAACATCTAGTAATAAAGCATAATAAGGTCTGTCCTCAAACATTGCACTATCCAATAATCATGTACATTTTCCAACAGTTAGCAAACCATACTAAAGAAATTGTAAGGAATTGCACAATGAATTTCCCAAGTGGAGGAAATAATTCTGCGAATTGAGAAGCCAATCCCTAAGACTTAACACTAACTGTATTCTTAAAAGAGGATCAAAGTATAATTTAAATTCTTCAGAGGAAGTCTGCCAGGATCCAAATTTATATGACCTTTCTAGGCCTCAGTTGTTTCTTATGCATTTGGGGGACTATAAAAGTGGTTACCTACTTTCTATTATCTATTTTTTATTTTGCTCTTTATTTTTACTCTGGGTTTCTCATATGTGAGAAACAGCATGTTATTTAAAATTATGTGGGAGGGAAAGGATAAGGGATGGAAAAAAGCTATTAGGATGTGTTGTGTACCTTTAGCAACTCCACACAAGGAATATAAATGTTGTGTACTGTTAACATGTACCAAAAAAAAAAAAGGATGGGATTAAGAATGAGTAGAAGAGGGAGGGCAGGAAGGGAAAAGGGATGAAAAAAGGAATTATGCCATCTATGGGTACCAACTTCCCATAAGGAATGTAAACATTTTGTCCTACACTCTAGTACTAATAAACTAAAAAAAAAAAAAAAAGTGGCTACTTAATAGGATTCAAGGAGTTAGTAGATACATAGAAATTTCAGTAGTTCTTGATACCTAATAAATAATGAAAAATAGTGGCCAATATTTTATTTTGGTAATTTGGGTTTTAGAGAAATATATGAGCGAAGACTTTTCTAGGTTTTGTGATAGAAACAAAGTTCAAAAGGTTTTGAAAATCAACAGTGTCTTCTCTAGGCTCAAGATATTTGTAAGAAGGTATAAAGCAGTGACCTTCATTGGGGTCAGAAAAGTCAAATATACATGGAAGAACTTGTCAAACTCTCACATCTCTCTTGTCTCACCTCCTACCCAACACATATCTACTTAAAAACAGTCACTTTGTTATTATTGATGACAGTGTGGGAGTGTTAATGTGTTCTTCATACACACTGGGGAAGACTAAAGAGTTGAGAAAAATTTACATGTTCAGAAAATACTCAGTAAGCATGAAGGGTGGTGCTAGCATTGCATGTTTTCATTGGCATAAGGGGAAATCACATTCGTTACATTTATAAGACTCAAGTTTTGTTTGAGAGACACAATTACCTAATCAGTGAAAGAATATGTTTCAGTTTTGCAACTCATTCCAAGCCAGCACAGGGTATGACATTTTAACAAACACCCAGAGAAAAATGGTCCCTTCCCTGGATTCATCAACACCTTCATTTGAATTCTAAGCACTCCTGAAGGTCAAGTAGAGCAGACCTCCCTAAATGTACTAAAGTAGTTGACAATTATGGAGGGCTTGATCTATACACTTCTAAATGGGTATCAGGAGTCCTATTTGCATCCAGGCTTCTAAGTTTCAGTTAATACAACAGGGAGATACTTGGAGAGGTATATGATTGGGTTACTCTGCTTTTCACACTGATCTTTGAAAAAAAAAAAAATGGCAAGAAGTACACTTTCATTTCCATCAGAGTTCCTGCATGGGTATGCACCAGGATCTGGTCTTCCGGTAAGAATGGAACACATTGACCAGCTGCCTGGATGGTCAGTCCTGTGAGATGATTTATTCACAGTATGGCCTCCTTTGGGTACTAAGATTTGCTCTAATTTGGAAGCTGATCTGTTCGAAATTAATCTGCATGTACGTTTTTCTGGGATATGAGTCTCGGAATTCCTTTCATTCACGGCATTTCAGTTTTGGTATGATTGACATTCCACACCAGAGTATTTGTGGTGCAAGAGCTGTCCTGGTTCCCGCAGGACATTTGGCAACATCCTTTGGCTTCCACTCACCAGTGGCGCATCACCTCTGGAACTTCTGTAAGTTGATGAGCTCTAAACATCTACTGTATCTGGGTGACCTCCTGAAAGGAGTCAAGCCCAAACCAGCTGCTTCAGGAGAATATTTATGGAAGAAGTTGACAGTGAGGTCAGCACCCTTAATGATGTCCATCAAATGTGTTCAAAATGGCAACAAGAACGATGTGTATTTAGAGTCAGTCAGAATTAAAAGCAGAATAGCTGGACTCATTAGGAAAAGAGTGAGAGTGGCCATGCGTATTTTTCCCTAGTGAACAGAATTCAAACTCTTTTCCTATCAGTGGAACTGAATTTTCAGGTTGGGTTCAGTTAACTAGAAGTTTGATTCAGCAAACAAAGTGGGCTAGATCAACAGCCTCTGCTCCAGTGAGCCCCAACTTCAACTTCTACCCAACACTTCATTTAAAGCTCTCAGCCTTGTGCAACTCCCTTTACTTCGTGGTCCGTGGGGCCATGAGCACTTGCTAGCAGGCTGTGAAAATATGAGCTGAGTCAGCCAGATTTCTTCTGCACAGAGTATAAGTTAGAAGAACAATCTGAATTTGACAACTGGAAACTGACAATGTGAAGTGGAGAAATAGTTGAGTCAACTGAATGGCAAAGTTCTGAAGTGAAAATTCTACACAATTTAACTGAGTATAGACTACATGTTTGGCTTTCTGAAACCAAATTGTCCTTCCCCCATAATTTACATCTGTTTGTGGACTTATAGTGATTTCTTGTGTTTGTGCTACCTTGCATATGTCTCTGTTCTTTGTAGGAAAAAAATGTGTCTATTTTAAAAACTAGAGTTTTATTAATTTCATGGAAAATCTACCTAAGCTGACAAACATTTTTTTCTTTTAATTTCACTGATGTCAGCTTGAGTGTGAAAGTGTCCCTCCCTGTTATATTACCTTCATCACTTTAAAACTGTCAGTGTTGATACTAAAAAGACAAGCATGATATATATTTGTTGAAGTCATTTATTTAGTGGTGACTGTAAACTGTACGTTTAGCATTCATTTTTGTATATATTGCCTTAGAAATTGAGTTTGAAATAAACACTAAATTACTCGAGTACAGGGCAATAAAACGTTATTGCAAAGAATTGCGCTGATTCTACCTGAAACAGTCTTCCACTATGACTTAACAAATGAAATTAGTCATAGCAATGTGAGGGAGAAACTGCATTTTACAGGATTGCCAATGCCTAAAGCTGCTGGCTAATGGTACATTTGTGGCTACCTTGTTTGTTAGGCTAAATACATCACTGATTTTCCATTCTGGCTTCCCTGAACTCTTCCATTAGCTGCGATTTAAAAACATCCTTTTACATAAATGTGTGAGTGATGATGTATTGCTTGGGTTGGGGCTCAGATTAGCTATGTTCTCTCAGGTCTGGGAAAGGCTGGGTTTAGGGAGGGTTATTGCACGTCCCAAGTGGGTTCAGTTTCCTCTACTAAAGGAAAACATGCTGCTATTGCAGACTATCAGAATCATTGCACAGCATCCAGAGGTGACTCACAAACTGGAACAGTAGCAGATAGTCCTGAAAAATAAATGTGAACATATTATTGCTAGTATTTCATATTGGAAAACAACCACCCAAAAAAACTACAATGAGAAAAATCATAAAAACTTTATTTGCCAAAAAAAAAAGATAAAATATACAAAGGAGAACCCAAATGCGTTAATCTTTTTTATTTTTTTATTTTTGGTGCCGGGGATCAAACTTAGGACCTTGCGCTTGCTAGGCAGGCACTCTAACCACTGAGCTAAATCCCCAGCCCTGTTAATCATTTTAATGAATACAGTATACCTATTTTAACTAACTAAAAATATTAGTCAATAGAACAAATAGGCATAGTGACCTGAATTGGGAATGGTGTGCATATGTATGTGTGTTTGCGTGTCATGCACATTAAAATAGGGCTAGTCAATGTTTTTGCGAAGAGAACTGTATAAATTGTTCCACTAATTAAGAATTATTAGAAGAAAATTAAGCAAATACTTTTCTATAATCCTCCTAAAATGGGTTTGTCCCTTGAAACTGACAATAAATATTACTCAAAGAGAGGCCCAAGATGAGGGCCTCTCTTACTGCCTTGATTTTGTAAGTTTTGAATACTGTTTTGATTGATGAGAAGATGAATACAGATAAAAGGAACTGCACTTACCATGTGTATGTTCTTTCTCAGTATCTTTTCATAGATTGTCATCTGAGGGAAGAAATGTCTTTAGATACCAAACTGATGGTGTGGATCAGAAGTGTTAAGTGTGGGTTTTTATATATCACAGTGAACACAGTACCCAATCAGAAAGTTTATGGAATTAACTATTAAAATCTATATATACTAATCAAATTCTTTTAATGTTTTAAAATTTCTATCTTTATATAGTTTATGCAGTAGTGCCCCTTACCCGTGGTTTCATTTTCTGTTGTTTCAATTAACCATGCTCCAAAAATGTTAAATAGAAATTTCAGGAATTTTCTACATTTTAAATTGTGTGTCACTCTGAGCAGCGTGATGAAGTCTCACATTGTGTGTTCAGCCCACCTGGGATGTGGCTCACGGCTTTGTCCGCATATCCACACTATATGCTCAATCTACGTTAGTCACTTATGGCCTCTAGGTTATCACTGCACCATGCCCTGGTGCACTCTTAAGGTGAACTTTACTTAGTGGTGGCACCAAAATACAAAATAATGACTCCTAGGAGGCACCAAGGCATAAAACATGGAAGACAGATGAACTGTGGTACAATGTGGCAGTGGTATGGGGCACATAGGAAAACCACAGTGTATGCAAAATTTTTTACTATCCACGGTTACAGGTATTTGCAAGAGGTCTTGAAACATATACCCTGCAGATAAGGAGGAGCTGGTCTAATATGTTTTATTGTGTAAATACACACATGTGTATATGTGAGAAGAGAGTTTTCCTGAAGATGATAATGACCAAAAATATTTTGAACCACTAAGTAATTTTCCCTTTGCTTTTTGACCCTCACTGTCATTCATTTCCATATAATTGCCTAGTCATTTAATTTGGGAAAATTTTGACAGCCTTTAAGGATTATGCTTTTGAAGAGTGAGATGTTTTGCTTTTCATGTTCCAATGTGTAACCTGTTCCTTTTCTCAACCTTGCACTATGGAGATCCTGGAAATTGTTTTTTGTTTGTTTGTTTCTTATCTGTGACTTAAAAGAACATGGTGGGGTTGAGGATTTAGCTCAAGTGGTAGAGTGCTTGCCTAGCAAGCACAAGGCCCTGAGTTCAATCCCCAGCACCAAAAAAAAAAAAAAAAAAAAGGAACTTTTCATGCAGATAATGTCATGCCATCCTCCAATCGAGATTCCTCTAGACTTAGTATTTTGTTGTAGAAAACAAAATAGTTCTCATATGTTTATCTTAGTATTCATATGGTACAAACTACACATACATTTATTTTCTTCTGTATTTAGTATAGTGGTTTTTTTATTGTGGTAGAGTTTTTTTTATTTTTTTAATTTTATTTTAATGGTACATTTTAGATGTGCATAGTGATAACATTCATCGTAGAGAATTTGTACCTGTACATGATATATCTTGTTGCTTCTTGAAATCAGTACAATACTGATTTCAAGAACCCTGGGGAGAGAGTGGTACTGAATAGCTAAGGTATATGCAGTCAGGCTAATCATTCATATATGGAAACTCTTATTTTTTGTGTTATACTCTTTCCTAAGTATTATATCTTAATTTTAGAAATACAGTAAGTTTTCTTTGAGAGTGGCTTGCCCTCTCATGATTTGCCGCTCATAATTATTTGTAGTGGTTGACTTTCTTACTACACCAGTAATATTGAGGTGGCCTTGTTAAGTTTCTTAAAATCACAAGGAGAGCCATATACAAATGATGCACCCTTGTAGGTTTTTATAGGAGGACATATGGAAATCTGTGTATTCACCTTTTGTTCCACCGGCTTACCCCATCAAATAGTAGAATCTGAGAGATAGTTGTTCTGAACGTTATGTACACTGAATCAAGAAAGCACGTAACACAATATAATGGGCCCCCCACAGTGCTTTTAGGTCAAGCAGAGTCAAATAATCTGTAGTCCTTCATTATTTACTGTAAAAATTTATTTCCATAGAAGCACAATGTCTTGAAGGCACCACATGACTTGTCTATAGCACTGGTACAGACTGAACATTCCCCCAGTATACATATGATGAACTCTATACCTCAGAATATGAATGTATCTAGAATGGGGTCTTTAAGGGGGCAAATAAAGATAAGTGAGGCCATTAAAATGTACCTCAATGCAATAGTGTTAGTGTCTTTATAAGAGGAGATCAGTACACAGATGCAGACCTGCATAGGAGAAAGACTGTCAGAAGACACAGTGGAAGGCAGCCGCCTACAAACCAAGGAAAGATAGCTCTGAGTGACATCGACCCCGTTAGCACCTTCACCTCAGACTTCCAACATGTAGAAATACAGAAAAGATT
This sequence comes from Hystrix cristata, assembly GCA_004026905.1. Lineage (NCBI taxonomy): Eukaryota > Metazoa > Chordata > Mammalia > Rodentia > Hystricidae > Hystrix > Hystrix cristata. The sequence continues at coordinate 52,680 of PVJO010007169.1, read as the reverse complement.
GTCATTGTTTGAAAAACCTATGGTGATTTGTCATGGCAATTCTAGCTGGCTAATTTATTTTCTTGAACAGTTTGAACTAGCCATTTCTGATACTGTAAGTTGTTCTATTGCAAAAAGTAATAGGAGAGTTTGCTATATGGCTTTTACCAGAAATAACAACTGTTAATGCCTTAATGAATTTTCTTCTAATCATTTAATATTGCATTCTAGCGTTTTTGTTACTATTAAATACTCGTAGTAAGAAGCATTATTAAGGCTATAAAGAATCTTTCCATAAAGGTATTTAAATAGAATCCTAGTATTCTATTTAAATACTAGGATTCTAGTATTAGATATTTGGACTAAAATTCTTTTTCTTTTTATTATATTCCTGGTATAATGTTAGTCACAACAAAACTTTTATTACATAAATTCTTACCAAAGTTTGGTTTGCATTACATATTTAGAAGTAAATGTTTACTGGAACAAAGATTATAAGTTATATAAATTAACAGTCTTACTATTGTTTCCCTGAAAAGCTTGTACCATTTCTGCTTACAGAGGCAGTTCAAGCTAATACCTGCCACATCATAGAAAAATTAAATTTTCTTAAAATGCAGTAATTTATGACTAAAAATCAGTATCTTATTTTAGTCATAGTTAAGGTCAAACCACTTTAATTTTTTTTAGCTACTCAGATGTTTTCCTCTTTGGATCATCCTCTTTTGTTTATAGTCTATGTTCTAATTGTACTTTTAATATTTTTCAAATAAATAATGCCATAAAGTAGAAATTAATCTAGTTTTATTTTCTTTGTACTATTATTTGCTTTTTCTTGTCATAGTGTAGTGGCTAGAACATTCACACAATATTGAAAAACAATGATAATACCAGATACCTTTGCTACATATGTTACTATTTGTTAATATCTTCATGATAGTCTTATAAATTTCTATTGGTAAATCATTAGTGAATCTCAAAATAAATTTAGTTCCTGATTGACTTTTATTTTTGTGATAATTTTAGATTTCAAATGCAGTTGTAAAAATAATTCAAGGCAGTATCTCATACCATTCCCCCAAATTCCCCAATAGAAACATCCTGTATGACTATGGTACCGTATCACAGCAAAGAAATTGAAATTGATACAATCCACCAGCCTTTTAATGCTATTTTTTATAAAAAGAAATGATGTAGAATGCATTGCAATAGAAATAGAAACTAATGACTGTTACAAATAGCAAAGATAAATCTTGTTCATGAAACTTGATTCAGTTATATGTTAATGCTGGCAGTATGATTATTTAAGTTACTGTGATACATTTTCCCATGAATTAAAATGCTACTTAGTGCTCTAATAGAAAGATTTTGTACCATGTTCAGGAATTAAAGGGAAATAAGGGCTAGATTGAAATTTTGTTTTGCAGAATTATAGATGTGTAGTTATTTCAATACGTTTAAGTGGTTATTGTGTTAAGTAATTCAGTTTTTTGAAAAACTTTTCAACAAACGATCAAAGATTCAATCAGTGCACCCACATGCAGATCATTAATAGTATGCTTCAGGAATCTGGTCTACTCAACATTTTTATCATTGAATTTAGTGAACAGTTAGAATGACATCATTTTTCATCAAAACTGTACTATCCAAATATCAAATTAATGGCTATAATTCACTAGACAAAATGTAACAGAAAAAAAAACCTAAAGTCTTCAATTGAGTTCAGAAATTAAATAAGATCATACAGTTATGAAAATAATGGGACTAAAACCAGCTTACCATCTTCAAAAGATTGAGGTGTGGAGACTTATGTCTGTTATTTAATGGACAGCTTTAAAGAAGTTTACTTTGGAAAGAGAAAGTATAATTAGAAATGTGTTGAAGGTTTAGAATTCAAATAATCCAAGTCTCTGCTGTAGGAAGCTTATTTGGCCAAAAGAAAGGAGTTCAACAGTCAGTATGATTCTGTTTCAATACTGGATCTGTCAATAAGGACAGGTTCTGAAAAGCAAACTTAGAGACAAATGAGGAAATTCCTGGGAAGATGGATGACAGAGTCTTTTGCTAGCAGGCTGTAGAGGCTGACTCTGGTTGACTTAAGTAAACAAGATGGATTGGAAAGGTATCAGGAGCTAAAAAATCCTGACTAAAGGCTGAGACTTTGACTTAACAGGAGTCTGGCTTGATGGAAAGCTGGGATGCTGTAACAGAAGCTGAAGGAACTCTCTGATTAGCACCTCGACACTCAAGTGATTTGAAAAACCCCTAATTGTCCGTTTTATTGTTTCATCCTTGTTTCACACATCATGCGATGTAAGGGTCTGAGACAGTCCGACGGACTCGGCACGTTCCTGTCCCTTGAGCAGAGAGAGGAAGCAGCTGGTGAGCGATCTGGCTGAGCCTGGAGAGCTCCGTGACTCACCCTCGCCCTAAACCCGCAGACAACAGCAGGAGAGAAACTACATTTTCCGTTCACAGAGGGGAGTGGACATCAGAAATTCACAAAAATAATGTCCACCTGGGAAAAAAGAAACTTCCAACCCAAAGTAGAAAGATTTGCCAAAATCGTCCTCAGACGGGTCTTTCAGTTTTGGATCAGAGACATTTACTACAATTGGACACAAAGCGCGTCCCATGCTTGTGTTTGCTTTGATCAGATCTGTCCGGTTTGTGCTGCGGTTTCTCGGGGTGGATATGCACTCAATGATCGAGTGACCTCTGGGATCATTTCCAAATCAAGCTTTCCTGATTAAGAGAGGACAGCAATTAATCATCTAATTTGCATAATAGCTTGACCATTTTACCTTGGTAACATATTGGAAAATAATTTGTCCTTTGAGGCTGAGAACATGTTCTCACAGCCATCCTTTGTGAGTAATCCAAAGATGCTGCATAAAAGAGAAAGTAAAGAATTAGAATAATTCCTTTGGAGGCTACTTAAATTTCTTTGTGCTCATGAGGATCTAAATTTACAATTTTAAACACTGGCTAGACATATGCATTAATTTTTCCAACTCAATATCAAAAGAAAAACTCAATTTATAAAAAAAAATTGGCTTAAATAACATGGTCAGAATATCTAAGGGAGAGGTGTTACAGCCTTAAGGAAATTACTTGAAATATCCATATTATCTTTCTTTTTCTTAAATTGGAAAAAAAATTATTATATCTCAGAGTACAGGTTTTGAGAGCAAGTTTAACTCTGTTCAAATAATTTCTGCTGCATCTGAACACCGTACTGAAGGAAAATAAGACCTATCCATCACTGTTTATTATCTAGATCTTTGTGGATTTTAAGCTGTGACTTTTGTTGCATCAATAAAGGAAAAAGTGTTTTCTTGAGTCAATTATATTATGTATTAATTTTCTGTGACTATCATTTGGATAAAAATTATTAGAGATCTATCTCAAATGTAAATGCATGTATTTTCAGTTCAGCTATGAAGTCTAAAATATAGCTTGTTGTTCGTTTCTGATTTATTTTAGCATGGCTGTTGTTTTTAAAAAAATTTAAGTCAGTCATCCACTTTGGATCATGCATCATGAACACTCTGTGATCAATTCTAAAATGGTAGTCCTAAGACACCCATAATGGATATTCTTTAATACTACAGATGGCAAAACAGCCTGTGAAAACAAGTCTGGTGGGCATTCGGTTAAAGCCTTTTCTGTTGCAATGAATCCAACATGACATGTGGACAACTATAGCATGAAGAGTTTCTTCAAAATTTCTCACGTTTATGTCTCCTTTTTGTTTGATTTGCTGATGATTTTGTAGTTTGAGTTGACAGTGCAGATCTTTCTCATTCAAGGAAATGGTCAAGGATAACCTGCATTTACAGTGAAATCTGATTATTCAACAAAGGGCCCAAATCACTAGGTTTCTTAACAGAGCCCAGAAAATACAGAGAAGGCTGCTTTTCCCAAAAGTCAGTTCCAAATATGTAAACATATCCTGTTCCTGTACCTGTAAGTCTTCTGAAGCTATTGGACCAATGACACAGGTGGGATCATTTAAGACTGCATCCAGGAAGCAGGGCAATGATACACTTTGTCTGAAAATCCAGCTACTTCTCTTTAACGGGTAGTAATTTCATTAACTTTTGGGAACACAAAGCAAAATATCATCACAAGATAGGTTATTACTGGTGGCATTCAAATAGTTAAAGTGATCAGTACTCGAGTACTGTTATTCTGTTTTGGATACAGTGGATCAATTCAGTTGTATTACATGAGATAAAAGGGGTTGTGATTTATTGGTATTAGAATCCAAGTTATAGCTGAGGGCCACCCTGAATTTGCTATAGAGGAGCTCTACTGAGGCACTGGCATCTTTTTGAGACTTAATACAAAGACATACGAGAAGAAGCAGAATGCCGTATTTGTCTCTGACTCTAGAGATTCAAGTGAGCACAGTACTTGGCATACATCCTTGCTCATAAGTATAATGGATCCTAGAAATGAAATTACCATCAATTAAAGACATGCACTTCAACTCTAAGATACATCTTCCTGAAACAACCAATTCAGAGTAGCGGAGAAAACTTGAAGGTATTTTCTTGTGGCTGTTATGTGCTGAAAAATGGGAAATAGTTTAAAAATAGGAGCTACAGCCAGACTTAAAAGTCCTTCTGATTCTGCCCAAATAAACAGACAGCAAGACCACACATGCTTCTTTTCCTTTTTGTAGAACTTGGATTTTGTGTCTAAACTCAACTATTAAGCAGGAAGATAAAAATTCATTAAGCTGATGAATGTTTATCCTAAAATAGTAATTAGAAAGACTTATCTTTTAATCAATTTGAAACCCCAATAATAATATTAGCACAGATAAAGCTGTTTAATGTACAGTATTTTTAACTCTCTTGGTTTGAATTAACATTTTTTCTTAAACTGATAAAATACTTCGTAGCATATGTCAGAAACTGATATTATCTTATAGTAGCTCATATTAAATTATAGTGCTATCATTATGATTCCTGTCTTCTATATTGGCATACAGGTCACTGAAATAAATAAGAAGACTAATACATTTCTTCCCTTCATCATGGAGTTTTCATATTGCCTCAGAGAGATAACAAACAGGCACATATTTTTTTTTTTTTCCCTTGGTGCTGGGGATTGAACTCAGGGCCTTGTGCTTATGAGTCAAGAAGTCAAACCATTGAGCTAAATTCTCAGTCCCCGCCCATAATTTTTGATGTGAAGTATTATCATCTTTAATTTGAGTGTTTTATAAAATAAGTGTTTTTCCTGAGTTAAAATTCAGAAAATTCACCGAGATTTCTCCGATTTCTAGAGCTCCTTTCACATAATACTTTGAGGCACCATTGTATTTGCCTACTTTTTCTACCCTATGAACAATCCAGGAAAAGTAGTCAGTCCCCAAATAATCATTTTTCAGCAGTAAAGCAATTATTGCACATTCAGGAGGAGCTTATACATAGAGGAAAATAAAATATTTTCTTAAGGAAAGAAAATAAAATATTTTGATGTGGATTTATTCCAGCCTGACTTGGAGAAAGTAGAGGACATGTGGATACTCCTGTCTAGCTGAATATAAGATAGACATGGTTTTCAACCTATCTGAACATTCACATCTCCTGGGGAGATTTTAAAGAACAAAGAAGGAGAAAAATCCCTGAAGTGTTGGTTCTAAACCTTCAAATTATTTAAACTCCATCAGCAGTTTCTGGTGAGTAGCCAGAGTGAAAAGATCAGCACATTTTCAGCAATAAGAATCCAATCTGAGCATGAAATACAATGACTCTGCCTACCAGAAACTTCATTCTTATTTCAACAGAGTTCAAGTTCCAAAACAACATTTAATAGGAAATTAACAATTATCTCCTCAGGATAAGGGTCCAAAAGGAAAATTACTTGCTTCAAGAGGATGCCAATTTTTATCTGCCTTCAAATTTTTAAAAGGGTTAGTCTTGTTAAGTAATAGCTCAAGGGATTCAACATGAGCCAATGTGTGAAACATAAAGAAGAAAGACTCAATCTGCTTCACCGGAGGGAAGCTCATTCTGAGAGATCCAGGTTAGAATGGGCTGGGTGAAGAGACACCAGCCTCCATGACCACAGGGGTTTAGCTGTGTTCCCATGCGATGTGGTAAAGAAGACTGAAGCTCACAACACTGATACATCCTTTGATCCTTGCGGTGCTCAGCAAACCTTAACTTTCCATAGTGATGGATTTCAGAGTACTCATTTTCTCCTTAACACCCATCATCCTAAAATCCCAAAGAGCTGTAATTTTGCAGAGGTTGTTCAGAGGCTGGACATTCCAAATAATTGTTGGGAAACTGACAGAGGAATCTTTGAAGCCTTGAATATTTCTTGCTTTCCTTTTGGTAAAAGCAGAGACATTTGGACAGAGCTGACGTAGGATGAGCTGGGGATACTAACTATAGGCTGACCTCAGGGCAAAATTTAAGGGATGCCTGGAACCTAGCAATCAAATAAATAGTCAGTACAATATCTAAAAGTTCTAAAGTAATACAAAATACATAACCAAGAACATAGCAACATTTTAAGTCAAAACAGGATCATATTACTAAAATTTTCCTTTTGCCTCTGACGCCCATGTGTCTCAGTGCTCAAATTCCTGATGCTCATCTTAATTATGGAGTTTTTGTTTCCCCTTAATGTCTCATCCAAATCAACCGCCTCATTTGTCACGTACTGGTGCTGGATCCTGGCAAAGAAGAGAGGGAAGCAGGGACCTCTGCGTGGACACACTTATATATTTAAACAAGCATCCCACGTATATTTAAGTAATAGACTCAAGAAATTAGTAACCATTTCTTCATGATTCCAGCCACTTTGTTTTCCATTGTAATGCATTAAGACTGTGTAAACTATGACTTTGAGTTTTAAAAATGTAGTATTTTGAAAAAGACTCCATTATGGTCATTTGCTTGGCAGTAAATTGTTGCCTAGACAGAAGAAGGTGAATGACTGGAGTGCACTGCAGCAGGAAGCTGCATTCTGGCGATATGGGTAAAGGAGGCAGAGAGCTGTGCAGTGACTGGCATCCCTTTGCATCAAATCTTTGTTTTGCATAGGGAGCAGATTTTAAAGTCTTACAATTGATGATTCTGTGAATTTCATTTTGGAAAACAAAAGTTTCAGTAACAGATGCAGTTGCCCTTGTGTACCGATGATGATGGAAAATAAACCACCCATACACTGTCTGTTTTGTTGAGAAGACACATTCATAATACTTCCTTTCCACTTGAAAATGAGGGTGTGAAGACTTGTATCTAACATCAGATTTAGGAGTATAACTTAGCGGATAGGATTTCATGAGAACCAGAATTTCAAAACACACTGGCCTAAAATAGTACTTTTCACCAGAATTACTGTAGGATCAAAGTGCATCACAAGCACACTGTCAAAAGAATGGCACTTTATGCCTGATTTCTTTCTTGCACTCTTTCATTTATTCCTTCATATCAACACTCACACCCTTTTTCTCTCTTCTTACAGAGGCAGGAGAATCCCTCTACCCAATCTTCAGCTCTTCCTTTATCTGTCTTTAAAAGCCTCTGCTGCTGTTTAAAAATTATTACATGTTTATGTTTTTAATTAGTAAATTTTACTGGTACATTTTAGATATACATGATGATCACATTCATCATAAAAATTTTGCACCTGTACATGATGTATCTTGATTTTTCCCCTTCCCCTCCCCTCCTTTCAACTCCTCTTCCTCTCCTTATTTACCACAGTTTTGTTTCCACTTTTTCCATCTTTTCTCTTTTTCTTATCTTCTCCTTTTCTCTTCCTTCCTTTCCCCCTTCCTCCTTCCCCCTTGAACATTTTCTTCCTGTTTCACAATATCTATTATACATTTTGGTCCATATTTACACTTTTGATTTCTTATACCAGAGAAACAGCCATAAAAATGCACATATTTTTTGAGAAGCCTCCATCTTCATCCTAGCAGAGGAAGACATGTGATCTAAGAGAAACTGCCAGGTATCATCCCACTTTAATCCATGTGGTGTATCTTTTTCTGGGTTTCTGGCTTGGGCTGACATCAAGGCAAGAGAAATCTACTCATCCATTTAGTGAAAATGTACTGAGTGTTGAGTGCACACCTGGTGCTGTGTGGCACTGAGGATGCAGGTGTGAGTGACCCAGCTTTGTTTCTACATGGTCAGTCAGCTTTTCCTACTCACTTCAGGGATGGTGGGGTCATGAGTTTGCACTTCCGTCACAGGAGGGGAGATGACACCCTCGTATGTTTCCTTTACGCCTGCGCTTACAGAATCAGTGACTTCAAATATAGACAAAGAAAAGCACTGAAAAAGTTTTGGGAATTACTCATTAGTATTTGGTTTTGCAATGGAGACTCACATGTTTGCAGAATGAATGATTATTTCAGAAAAGTCTAACTTCCCTCATCGGAAATATATTTTTTGTTTTGATCATGCTGAAGATTGCAGAGTAATGTGGTGAATCTCTTACTGCCTCAGATTATTTTCTATTTACATACATTTTATTGGACCTTGTGTTTGTTTTTGTTGGACAGAGAAAATATTGATAACACAGTTTAATTTTGGCTTGGATTTGAATATGTGTTTATAAATAGCTAGTTGAAAATTCTAGAGATAGATTTACTTTATTTAACAAATTTACTATTTGATCTTTTTTAGGGCCACTTTTTATTTGACTGCCAGGAAAATGTGCCACACTTTTCTTTGATGATCAGTAGTTCATCACATTTTGAAAGAACACCGCTCCGAACCCTGATAGTACCCTTTCTTTTAAGGAAAGATCTTTATACCTCTGAATCTTTTTCCACTAACTCAGTAGGTCATAAAAATCCCTTTTGTTTTAAAAAGGCTTCTTTGTGTAGGTAGTTGGGCTTGTGTACTTTGCCAAGTCGTCAGACACCTATCTTAAATGAACATGGATTCTGTTATCAGGACACCATTGTGCTACTTCCAGCTCCATCACCACTATTGTTCTTAATCACTCCTGGGCCTTTAGCATCACTATCATGATAAAAGCGGGGAAAAGTAGCTATTTTCAAATGCATGCTCCATTCCTTCTCTCCCTTCTCCACCCCACTGCTATACCACAGAGCAAGCACAGTCGCCTTTTACCTGAATAGCTAGAAAGAAAGTCCCTGCTGGAACTTCTGCTGTTCCTGTTTTCATTCAACCAGCTCACAGTACAGAAGCAGCATCCCAGTAAGCCATTACTGTAATCCCCAAAGCCTTCCACTACCTGTGCTCAGTCCCCTATGTCTCAAATTGTACATTGAAACCCATTTCCTAGTTCTCCGTCCTTATTTATTCTGCTCTACTCTCTCTGCCTTTTTTGTTGCTGTTCCTCAAAACTGCAACGCTTATGTACACCTCTGAGCCTTTCCGCTTGTTGATGCCCTTGCTTACGATGCTGTTCTTTAAGCTCTAGCTCTCATTTCCCCACTGGGTCACCTGCTCGGGAAGATCTTCCCTGGAGAATTTATCACCTCCCTTTTCCCCCCATTGACAGTTCTTATCCCTCATCCTTTGCTTGAACTTAGCCAAAGGGCCAAGAAGAGATCCCCCTCATCCTTGCTTAATTCTGTCTTTAACTCTTAGCCATATCTAGTCTACTAAATGTTTTTAATGTTAGTTTATCTAATTTATGTCTGTTTCCCCTAACTAGAACATAAGCTCCATGTGGATGAGGAACTTCTTTTACTTTGCTCACTACAGTATTCCTAGTTTCTACCACAGACCTAGTATACAGTAATATTTTTAATGAAGTAATTTAGAATATGTAATATGATTTGTTGAGTATTTTAGAAAATGATCTAAAATACACACATTTGTATTTTTCCTCTTTCATTGGTTGCATTTTAAGTATAGTTATAGTATAGCTAGAACTAGTATTTTTTTTAATTTCCTATACCTGTGTGTCTTGCCTTTCCTGTACATGTGTGCTAAGATCTAATACTGGATCTTAGTAATTGTAGGTGCTCATCAATACCTGGGAAATCCATGAGCCTATCACCCACACTGCCATGGCTTGACTCTCTATTATTTTAGTAAGAGGATAAATACAGGCAAGTAGGAGAAGCATTAACAAAACTGCTTACTTAATCTCTGCAACTTGGTTTCCTCCTCTGCCAAAATAGGAACAAAATTAGCACCTATGGATTTGATGTAAGGATAGTCCATTAATATACAGAAAATCACTGTAACAGTGCATGGCATATATTAAGTGTCGTGTAACTATCAGATATGATATTGCTAGCACTAAGTATTATATAACTGTTTGGTATCATGTTCCTAGCATCACTATTATTATAAAAGTAACTCTTACACAATGTTTCTGTTTGCTTCAAGAAAGTCACCATCTTTGTCTCTAGAGGATGTACGATTGGTTATTACATTTGGTCCTTATTTTAAATAACAGTAGGAAGCAGGAAGGAATGGATTTTTCTTTTGTGGTATTCACAGTCCTATGAGCCCACTCACCCCATTGAATGGTGCTGAACTATAATCAATAGGTATGGTACTGAGGCAGGTATGGCATAAAATGTGACTTCAGAGCCCAGCTCATAAAAGACTTTGCTATTTCTGTTTTATTTTTGCGATCATTCACTGTAGTACAAATCAACTTCTGTGGCGTGAGGACATTCAAGTATTTCTGTGGAGAGGTCCATGGGATGAGTAAGGCTTCCTGTGAGCAGCCAGGAGCAACATGGCAGTCACAAGTGTGCGCCTTTGCTATGCCCACACAGGCCTTCAAGTGCATTTCCCTGAACACCATCGTGACTGTGATCTAATGACAAATGGTGGACAAAATGACCCAGCTAAGCTTCTCCTAAAATCTTAGCCTGCTAAAACAATGGACTAATGGTTTAGGGCCACATGGCAGAAATGTTGAATGTACTCTAGATTTAATGAGATATAGCAAGGTGATAGTAGAGTTACATCATAAATGTGATTGAGAAAGAATAATCCTGAATCCAAAAGTGAATCTTTCACTTTCTAGGAAGAAAATGAAAAGTCACCATATTCATTACTGCATACTCATAGGTAACATTTTTTGTACAGGTAGGTTGCTCTTAGCATTTGTACATATGCTATGATTTGGGCTCAAATCAAAGAAGCCAAAATAGGGAAAAGATCTGAGGCCCTGTACCTGTAATTATGGCTTCATGTGGAATAGACATGTCTCTAATTTTAAACTGATTGGTCAAATTAAAGTGCTTATTTTAGCTACATTAAGGAATGAAATCAAGGGAAAAATATGAATTTAGCCAAATTATCCCACAGAATTATTTTAAGGTCTTGTACTCTAAATTGGCAGTGGTCTGTATGATACTGTCTTTCTTTCACAGTATTCTGAGAAATTTCAGTTGCGATCAGAGACTGCCAAAAATGATAAATACCAGATATGATATGGTAGAAATCACACTCTGCTTATATAAGGTTAAAAATCTTGGGCCAAAAGCTGTAATCTTAGTGTTTTAGAACTTTGTATTAAAGGAGAGAAACACAGAAAAGAAGACTTTTCCTCTGGGCAATGTGATAGTGATTTTAATTAAGAATCAGTAGCCTTTGAGGAAATCCTAAGTTTGTACTTATGAGGCTAAAATGAAATAAAAACTGAATTGAAATTGATCTGCATGGAGGAATTTGTTGACTCATCTTTCTTCATGCTTGCTGATATTTTTTTGTGGTGGTGGGGAATACATCCTTACATACACCAAGATATAAGATGAAACTCTAAAACACGCAAGTTCAAAACAAAAATCAAAATCATAAAAAGACATCATCCAAGATGAGTTTATACGATGAAGAACAGATTAATTCTGAGTACCTAATATTCTGCGGCCAATCAACATAACTTATCGAGAAATTTGAGCACTAATATAATGAATTGGCTTGGGGCAAAGGTTTTCACCCCACATTTCCACACTGATGAGCTAGTAATATGATTTTTCTTAACCTTTGAGAGCTAGATTATCCACTTTTAAAATTTAATGTTACAACTGGGCAGTTAGATATTTATAAACCCAAATAATCAGGGTAATAGCATCTTTCTCAGATAAAACTGTAAGCAACAGTAATTTTAAAATTATTGCAAATACTTCTTTTTTCACTACTATAGATTAAAGCCAGAGCTTCACTCTCAATTACATCTTCAGCCTTTTTTTTAATGTTTATTTTGAGATAGGGTCTTGCTAAGTCACTAAGTTGCACAGGATGGGCTCCAATGTGGTATTCTTTTGCTTCAGCTTTGCAGAGGGCTGAGATTACAAATACGCAGGCCCATGTGCAAATACTACATAACAGGCATCTAGTATAACTATATTATAGTCCTAAATCACTATACTAAGAGAAATAAATGTATAACCATTAATGTTTATTTTATTGCACAAGGACATACAATAAGATGTCACAGATCTGTCTGACTCCAAAATGCATATTCTGTTTAGTTCATTGCCTATATTGTCTTTATCTTCTATTATGCGTGCTCTGTAAGGGTAGGGATCATATTTGTCAGGAGTTTTTTTTTTTTTTTTTAGAGCACCCCAGCCCTATCCAAGACTTACTATATAAGAAATTTTGAAATTGAGGACCTAGTAATATGATGTTTTCTTAAAGTTCTGTAGATAGTGCAACTTTATTTCCTTATTCTCTGTTTTCTTTGTGGAATGCCATATTATATTACTAACACATGAGGCATCTTCATACTTACTTTTCACATAAGAAAAATCAAGATTACATAATTTATATAAAGTCACATATGACTTTAGATAATTTTACTTCCCTAGCAAGTAAAAGAAAAAGCCAGGACTCAACTCCAATTGTCGGGTTCCAAAGGCAAAGTTTATTTTATAGCCATTAAATTATCTCCCATAAAAGGAAATTAGTACATGTTTCTGAATATTAATAAGCCCTTTACATTCTTTAAATGACAAACATAAATACTGAGTTTTTCTAAATTTCAAAACTCTTAGTGAAAAAAGATCTACATACCAAGCATTGTTGCAAATAGCCAAATATTATTTTTTGAGTTATTGTCCATTGCATGGATTATTCCTGAATACACTACTTCCAAGATCTAAGCCACATTTATTCTAACTACTGGATAAAAACCCTAAAAGACCAAAGTAAAATGTTGTCCTTTCACAAAAACCAGAGTTATATTCTAGTTTTTTAATAGGCTATTGATTATTTACCAGTAAAAAGTTATCTTGTTTATTTTATCTTGTAAGGTACAAATTCTAGGCATTAATTTTTTTATGGCTCTGTGACTAGGGAAATATTGGAAAACCTGTCTAGGTCAAATAAGGCCTCTTTTCAATCAGGCAGTATAAATTTCAGCTGTCTTTTTAAGCCCATTGAGAGATAGAATATGAATCCAGGTTATGAAATTAAGAATTGTTTCCCATCCTCAAAAATGTGAGCAGAAATTCTTTACCAAGTAAGGAAAGAGAATGCTTCAGGAAAATGCGTTGCTGAGCTTCTGCCCACATGGGTACTCCAATTTGTGGTCAGGAACCACCCAGCTCCTTATCGTAAACTCACTGGTCCCTTTGCCAGTGGTGCTTGGTGAGGACCTGCTGATAGGGAAATGTAGACCAAACACAGGCAGTGGAACCAGGGAAAAATTGCTCTTATATTCTAACGATGGGGTTTAATTTTCCCAATATTTCCTGACATTTCAAATTTCTCTAGGCCTGAAAGTTTGGATGCTTGCTATTTCTTGCCACATTCCTTCAGAATAATAACACAGAATTCTAGGATATAGATTTGACTGGCAATCAGGAGGGGGGTGTAATGTAAAAGTGATCTGTAATCCATGTCTGGGGGATGAGATCCATGGCTGATTTAATCATTTGTGTTAATCATAGCAAAGATAAGACTTACCTGGTGTTTCATATTGTTCTCAGTCTTTAGATGGGTTACCTCTGGAGGGTCATTAAGATATATGTTCTTCAAATGAAAAGACCTTGTCTGTCTTCTTGTTTACCTTGTAACCACATGGCAGGCTCTCAATGGACAAATCACTAAATTTTTACAACACTGAATAGATTATGTATCATGCTAGTTTTTTTCACACAGTCAGTACATATGATTCTCACCCAATGGACACATATCGGGTAAGAATGAGATGAGGTATTTGAATTTAGAACTCGGACAGCCTGATCCTGTGTTCTTCATAGTTAAGAAATACCCGATCATGTGGCCTGTCTAAAGCTATTGGCAAAATACACGGTAATGATATAAATGGTATGCTCCACACTTGGAAAGGTCAGATTTGTACAGAAGTAACTGCCCATCATAGCAAAGTCAACACCCTTTTTAATGTCTTGAGATAATTAAACTCATGTTCTTAATGTTTGGTAATCAAGATAACTGTGAGCTGGTCAAGCAACCCTTCAATCAGTAGCTGTCCTACAATCTTCAGGGGAGAGAACTAAGATCTGGATGACTTCCTGTCTGTCCAAAGTCAAACTAGGGCGACCCCAGCTTCTCAAAGGGTAACATGGCAACTGGAACATTTTTTCATTGTAGAAATATATTCTCTTTTGTTATATACTTATCTATATTTTAAAAGCAAGGTAACCTGCCTCAAAAAAAAAAAAAAACAACAAAAACTCAGAATGCTACTACGTGTCTCCAAAGATCAGGAAAATGTTGTGCTGTAAAAACAGAAAGAAAGAAAGAAAGAAAGAAGGAGGGAAGGAAGGAAGGAAGGAAAAATGTTGTGCTGCACTTTAACCATCTAGATGTGTGAACTTGGGAATCAGTTACCTGCTGGTTGTCAGGTGCAGTCCTAGATAATGAAAATCCCAAACTTGATAAACATAACCCAAACTTTTGACAAACTTGATGAATGTAGAGACCTGTAAGCACACCATTAAAATAGAAATGAAGAACTGATTACATCCAAAGCACAAAGAGCACCAAAGGAGAAAAAGATAGACTAGAAGGAATCCTCGAACAATAACTTTGAATGATGCTACTGGTTGTGTTTTTAACCTCCAAAATGGCCTTACCATGAGACAGATTGATTTTCTATTTGCACATAGGGGAGCTAGTGAAAAGGGCAAATGCATATTTTAGGAAAACTTTTTCCACTTGGAATAGCTAGAGAAAATGCTACTCTAGTTAACCATACATACCTATGTACAGTATATAAACTTGTAGTAATTTAACATTTGAACACAAATAATATTGCTTACAGATATGATTTAAGCCCTTTATGGTCATTTAAAGAAGGTATCAAATGTACAATGACTTGGAAAGTTGAAATTATGTTATTCCCTTTATATCTTAAGTGTACAGAAAGACTCTTTAAACCACCAAGTTCAGCACGATAATAGTTATTGCCAAAAATAGATATATATTTATATGTATATGTACATATACACATATTTATATGTATATATTTATACATGCACATATATGTTTATATGTGTGTATATATGTGTGTGTGTGTATTTTTATATACATATATATTAATCTGACACAACTTCTCAAAGAGAACTTTGGTTTGGACATGGCTGTCCCAGAAGTTAAGTTTTCCTACTTAGGTTTTTTTTTTTTTTTTTTTTTTTTTGTGGTGCTGGGGATCGAACTCAGGCCCTTATGCTTGCCAGGCAAGCACTCTAATCACTGAGCTAAATCCCCAGCCCCTCAGGTTTTTTTTTTTTTGCACTTGGAAAAATTAGCAAACCAACAATTGCAACAGCATAAGAAAGTGAGTATTAAAGAATCCCTACAGCTAACAGAGAGAAAGCCATGTCTGAATCTCAAGAGGCACTTTCTTAGTGGGAAGTGGCAGTTGGAAAGGTGAGAAAGCCTGTAGAAGACACTGTGACATCTAAATGAAAACTGGAAAGTCACATGGGACAAGTGGATTAAATTAAGCCTGTAGTTAAATTGTTTGTATTGTTTGGCCAAAAGCAAAGGATCAAAAACTAATGGTCTTGGTGGTGCTTTATGTTGTATTCTTAGGGTTTTAACAAAAGTCAACTAAGTGGGAAAATTTGTCAGGCTAGTTATTTGAGCATGTGGAAAAAAATTCTCTGTGTTCCCAGCGGTGATAGCATTGTGAAGACACAAGTGCCTGTCTGCCGACAAGTACAGCCGCTTATCTGCATTTTCTGTGCTTTACCCAGGAAACTCTAGGGAAAACTACATTGATTTCTTTGCTACTCAATCTTCCTACCCCTTCTTTCCCAGAAAGGCTCCCCCCGCCCCTTTGTGGTTCTGAACAGATTTTAGAAGAAAATAATGTTGTAAAGATATCAGCTAAAGAAAATGCAGATCTGGGGGATCTTTAAAAAATGAAAAGTGCCTTTTTGTTAGAAACTGTGTTCCCAGTTTGTTATAAGGGGTGGTGAGATAGAAGAGAAATACTTGGAAAGCAGATTGAAACTTCATTGCTCTGCAAATTTTACTAGCAACTTCCTTTAAATTAAAAATATATGTAAAGCTGTGAAGAAAAAATCAGTCAAACCATAAATCACCCTTAAAAGATTTAAACACCTACGTTCCTCATTTGGGTACACATGGCAACTTCTGGCCTGAATCACAGCCCTGAAAAGTAGAACATGTTGGCCTCTGGATGCTTGTTTTTATAAATAAAGTTTTATTTGGGCACAGCTATAGTCATTCACTTACATACACTTACATGTTCTAATGGCAGAGTCATACATAACTTTGGACCCACGTGCATGAAAAGACAGAGACTTTATAGAAATTGCTGACCTCTGTTCTAGATGTTTATTTTTTATTTTTGTAGGAAGAAATAACCTTGAATAATTTAAAGAGTCAGCACTTTAGATTCTTTGTGATTGGTGGAGTTATTGACAAGTTGTTCCTTCTGCGACGTCACCCAGCACGCCCTACCCACAAGCAAAGTCATCTTTGCAAAACAACAAGAATTTGCTGCAATATCTGCATTTGCTTGTATTTTCCTCCCTGGGTAATGCATCCTTTCCCCTTCTCCAACATAACAGGATCCTTTTTTACAAATGTCAGCTCCTAGATAAAGTCTTGAACTGTGATCCTCCCAAGTAGATTTAATCACTGCCTTCTGATCACCACCAAAGCATTGTTACAACCCTAAATTAGCCCTTACCACGCAGTATTGTGACTGTTCCGATTTCCATGTATGAGCTCCTCGGAGACAGAATCCTTATCTCTCTCATGATACTGAGCATAATGTCTAACATTCAATAGAAACTCCATGAAAGTTTGCTAATGCCAACTGAAAAACCACCTAAGGCAATCCATAAGGCACCTGTAGTTTCTTAGAAGCTACTTTCAATTTTTTTTTATTTTAGTAGCAAGTACTAAATGAAGTATTAAATGAATGGGACAAAGAGCAAGTAGTTAGGAGCAAACAGGGAGAATTTGAAAACCATCTGGAACATGGAATTTCTCCAAAGCTTTGAGGCCCTTGAAAACGGGGAAACATGCTGGCTCAGGTGCTGGAGGCCCACTCTGTGATTTCACATTCCATGGAGCGCCAGTGCTCTCCTGACTCCCCACTCCAGTATGCTGGTAAGGATTATTGCCTTTCTTCCCTTCCTGCCCAAGTCCTAAACGTCTCTCTGCCATACCTAAGACCTGTGCCTTTTTCTTTCCCTATGTAGCCCATCTTTAAACAGGAGCCCAAGATAAGATGCTTCATATAGCTTGCTTCCTTATTTATTTATTCATTTCTTTTAAAGTGAGACAATTCTTTCTTTCCCTGGGACATGCACTTTAAAATTAGATACATCAATCAATGTTGATTAAATGAACACACGCACAAACACACTTGCTGTGATAATAAATGCCATAAAGAGAATTAAGAAGAATAAAGACACAGGGTGATTATATGTGCGTTCAAGGTAGAAAAGATAGGGAAGTCAAGGGAGAGAATTTTTTCATATCCTGGCAGTAAAAGAGACTATTTTATTAGAAAATCTAAAGGGTTGAAATTCATTCAACAAGTCTGATTTTCCAGGAGGAAGCCTTTCCCTGTCCTGTTCCTATACCACACTCCCAGGAAAATTTTTAGCACCATCAGTGAATAAATATTTATTTTTTTAATTCTCAGTTTTGGACTGTTCATAAACTTCTGTTATGCTCTACTGAGAGATTAGCATTAGCCAAATTTGAGTGTTCACCCCAGGAAAGCAATAAACTAAATTCTCTTTCTCTTTTCTTTTCTTTTCCTCTCTCCCTCCCTCCCGCTCCTTCCTTCCTTCCTTCCTTCCTTCCTTCCCTCCCTCCCTCCTTCCTTCCTGTTTTCACATTGCATGAAATTCAGTCTTTGAAGTTCCCTTAATTCTACCTAAGTGTTTTAGTCAGGGTTCTGAAAAAAACATAACCAGAAAGATGCATGGAGTTACTCTCAGTTTTATTTTTTCAAGTCTCTCTTTTTTTGTTTTTTCCTCAAAAGCGACTGTCATCTAAAATCAGCAGTTAGTCAATGGAGATCTATTTAATGTTTATCTCTTGACCCTGACTGCTCCGGACTCTTTTATACCTCTTTAGGGGCCACTGCACCTGCCGTTCACTCCCAGAAGAATCTGCCAATTATGTGGTGTTCTGCTAACTAGCACTTGGGGCCTGAAACATTTGACAAGTTTCCTAAGCATTTCTTCAGCAGGTGTATATCCTCTAGTCTAATCTGACTACAATTTTATCTTCATGGATGGCTGATTCTTTAATTCAGGAATTAAAGCAGATACTTCTTTTAAAAAATATTGGAGAAAATAATACAGGCATTAACTCACTCTTTGCCTAGAGGATCTTATATAGATCCTGCCTAGAAAAGTACTCTTTCTGCTCTTATTCAATCACCTGTGTAGGTTGTCTGCTTTTCCTACCCTTCCTACATTCTTTTCCACTTCTGAAAAAATAATTATCTCTTTGCTTTTAGAAATTACCACATCCATCCTTGAGCTAAGGGACCAGCTCTGTCCCTCTTTCTTTACCCATCTCTTGAGGGATGCTGGGAGAGGAAGCCTCAAATAAGGGGACACAGATATTGAAGTACCGTTTGGCTCACCCTAGGTGACCAATAGGAAACATCCTCTGCTGGTAATACTGCTGAAGAGGTTCTATTTCCTTTCTTCTTTAGAAAGGGAACATGAAGGGCCAAATTAACAGGACAGACCCGATATCTGTCTCTTCTACAACTACTGAGAACAGAGACTACCTGTATTAGTCAGCTTTCTTGTTATTGGGAACAAAATACCCACCACTCACCATATTAGAGGAGAAGTTTAATTTGGCTTATGATCTCAGGAGATTCAGTCCATGATTGGCTGGCTCCAAAGAAGGAACATTATAGTGGAAGGGGATTATGGAGCAGAGATGCTTAACTCATGGAGACCTGCAAGCTGACCAGTGGAACAGGGCCAGAGAGGAAGGGCCCAGAGATTAGAAATAGTGCTGAGAGTCATACCTCCATGACCCACCTAGACACGTGCAGAAATGTGCTTTACAAATTCCCTGGGTGTTTCTTAATCCATTTGAATTGATATTTTAGGATTAACTATTACATTGTCTAAAAACAAACCTCTGGAGGCTGTGGTACTTAGCTCAGTAGTTAGAGTGCTTGCCTAGCAAGCACAAGGCTAAGAGTTTGATCCCCGGCACCAAAAAAAAAACCAAACAAACAAAAAACAAAAAACAAAAACCCAACAACAACAACAAAACCAAAAAACAAAACCAAACCTGGGCTTTAAAAACAAACCTTTTACCAGAAAATTAAAGCAGAGAAAAAAAGGGAAAAAAAGAGGAAGGAATGGGGAGCAGGAGAAAGGAGAGAGAGGTGCCTTTGATCACTGGCACCTTTGGAGTGCCTGGAATTGGCAGCTTTCCTAGACCTTGCACTGAAATGAAGTATGAATTGGTGAGCTGTGTGTCTCTGTCATCTAAAGAAATCTCAACTGATTCTTCTGTCAATCCTGGGTATCTTTCTAGGCTCTTTGAAGTAAGACTTGGAATTATTTGTATACAGTTTCTGTTAGCAAAGGATGAATATGAGATACTAAAAAGGAAATTTTTTTTGTACAACAAAATGGTGGCTTAACAATTGTTTTCATGTGTAGGAAACTATTACAATGCAATTGAGCTTGACATCCTGAAATTTGGAATATTTTTGTGTAAATGTGTGTTTGAGATTTTACCAAATGTTCTTAGTAAAATTTTATAACTTGTTCTGATATGACCATAAAATTGATTATTGCATAAATAATTAGACACATGTGACATGCTGTTTTGATCACTACTGTTGTTTATTTTTCATGCCTTTGCTGTGCCCTTCTGTTCATGTGTTTTTGGTACTTAAAACAGATACAAAATAGTATTAAGGCTTCCCAGAAAGTCATCTTAATATGTGTAAGTGTATCATATATGTGCATTTATGATATATATATTTCACATATATAAATTATTTAACTCTGACAAGAGTATTTTTTCTGTCATCCAGCAACCCTTGAGTTGTTTGTGATTGTCAAAAACAGGTAAATGCTATGTAAAAATTTTCTGAATGGTAATTTCTGATACTTACATATAGTATTATTGACCTTATTCTAAACTCAACTTCATGGCAATTCAAGGCTAAATATTCATTTTCAATGATGAAAATATGTTGCAAGTATGTATTTAAAAGAATTTTCATTACATTTGTGAAGAATGAGGAACAATATCTAGCATGCAAATGTTTTACTTTTAGTATTAGCTATAATTTAAAAATTTAATACTTGTAGCAGTTTAAATGTAGATTTTTAAATAATTAATGAAAAAAGATCTCAGCATTCTGTTAAAGATTAAAAAGATAAAGTTATGTAAAGTATATGCAGTATGATAATAATTTCACAAAACCAAATTAATAAAAAGCCATTAGAAAAGAATACACAGAGTAGTGAAATTATGGACAATGTTGTTTGAAGGTTTTTTTTTTTTAAACTAAGGGAAGACAATTTATTTAAAGATGGTGAAAAAGCGGGAAAAGAGGGACGATAGATAGCTACTCTACGAGTAGGGAGCACTTGAAAGCCAAATACCCATGGACCCTTCTCTGTAGTTCTTTTTTATTGGGTTTTTCCTTGTGTTGGCCCTTGGAATATGATTGGCTCCTGGGCTTGTCTGTCACCTTTTCCTCGGATTTCTTTTAGCCATGTGACCTTTCTTTGTCCTTTGGTAGAGAGTAAGATTATGAGTGGGTTCCTTAAGGCCAGGTTATGTAGATGTAAGGATCAAATAAATGGGAAGTTTGTAATTTTTATGTTAATCACACTATCTGGGGCCTTCCCCGAACTAGTTCCTTTTTTCTTTGTCTCTTTAATGGTTGGAATCTAGCTGCCTTTATGTTTCTAACTATCGGATTGTAGCTGCCTTTCCCTTTCAGAGTCTGGCTATAGAGGTCAAAATTGTCTATTAATTTTTAATAATGTTCAATGAGGCCTTACCCTACTTTTTCCCTACCTAAGGGAACCCCTGTCCCTACATTCCCCGTCTGAGACAACCATCCAACTGCTGTTGGGGAAACAGGTGACAATCTGGCCTCTGGCCTCTTAGAGCTAAATGGGGTCATAGTTGGGGAGCAGTGGATAGAAATCTTCAGCAGGAAGGTTTTGTCCAATGGGCTGTGGTAGAAGAAGTCTGGCAGCTCTAAGGTGGGTTTCTTCTGCATGATCACTTGGGTGGGGTTTGTCAGCTGCTAGGCAAAGGAAAATGGGAAGCTTTACCAAAAGGTTAAAGGCATGTATGACCAAAGCATAAGCAACGGGATGGAAAGGGAGACTGCTGGGAGTTGATTGCTTCCCATGGGGCTTTAACTTTACAGCTGCTAGTGTTTCTGCCTAGGTCTGGTTAGAAATGTTCGGTAATCAGAATATGTAACACTGGGGAAGGAACCATGTTAGATATTGTTTTTAATGTGTTGGAATAACAATTGCAACCAGCTGTCCCTTAGGATTTTTAGCAGGGGTCAGTGATTGGAGACCCCCCCACTGTTTATCTGATTTATATCATTATTACTCGTATCTCTGGCTGTGTCTTCCTGTTGCTGGATGTTCAAGACCAAGTTTAGATGAGACCTTTGTCACTCATAATAATTTACCTCCTAATATGATAAGGTCAGTCAAGTCTCCTCAGGCATTATTTCTGGGGTTATGGTCAGAGCCTCTTAACTCTTAATTCATCTTCTGTCAAATGTGTCATCTGCCAGGATGGGTCGTGGTCTGTGGTAGACCACATGGCACTATTTGGAAACATGGAAACAGTTTTATCTTTAGTTACCCTACTTTAGCAGAATGCACACTGGCTGATGCCTGTTTGTCCGCTGGGCTCCAGCAATCTCCTTGCTCAGGAGGCTGTGTGACTCACCGAGGTTGTAGGATTTTATAACAAGGCCCCCTCATGTCCTGGGTTCTTGTTGATCTTGGAGGGCCAGGGCAAAACATTGGCTGTCCTCTTAGCCCAGTTAAAGTTTTGGTCTCCCAAACCTTAGTTGTTGAACACCCAGAAAGAGAAGATAGGTTACATTTGGTGGTGTAGTGGGAGCAGTTAATTTTATGACTTGGTCTAGATACTTAGCTTCCTTGGAGAGGTCCCCCTTAGCTGTGTGATGGAGCAAGGGATGAGGGTCACTCTTGGTACTTTCAGCAGGTGGTCAAGCATGTGGTTAGAGATACTTTCTAGAGGGTCTATCTACAGGACCTCCGTACACATCAGGCATTCTCATCTTGGGTAGGCGTATAGCTTTAAATATTATATAAACTTTGAAAGAGAAAAAAATCATTTGCCTGGTGGTCCCATGTTGGCTTGATGTGTACCTCTTTTTACAAGTAGATGGAACACAAGTAGGAGAAAGGCCAATTATCTGAGTTTAGAGGGAAAAAAGCTTATAGTCATGAACAATCTTACTTAGTTTTGCATTTTTGAAAACCTGTACGCCCACAGGCATGAATTCATTTAGGACACCATGGAATCAGCAATAATGAGTGTCACAGCTATATGGAAACCTTTGTCTCTTAATTTAGTTTTATATTAAGAGCATCTTTTAATAAGAGAAACTTACTGTTCTATCTATAGAAAACTTAACCAATGTAAAACATTATAATAATTAGGACTTAACCCTTTGATGACAGCCAATGTAAACATACTATAATATATTGAGAATTTAACCCTTTGTTGGTAACTAATGTAAACATATTAATAATAACATTTACTGGAGTGTGTCTCCCATAAGGCTATGGAAATTATTAGGGATCCCATTAGTGAACAAAGACTGCAGTAATTGTTTTCCAAGCAACTGCTTCTTTATTCACAGAGGGGAGTCTTGTCCAGCAGGTTCCCCAAGCCTGAGGAGTCCTTGTTTATTTAATTTTTCAGATAACATGTGAGAACCAGATTATTAAAAATTAGCACATATTTTTGACCAATGAAAGGCTCCCAATTTATAGGAGACCATAATAAGCATTGCATTCGTAAAACCAGTCTTGATATCATCTTGATTGACTAGCAACCTGGATTGAAGCATGTCTTTAACCTAAATGATACTTTATTTATAAGCCAGCTTAAATTATAGACATAAATATTTTAACGTATATAACTTGTTTTTCCATGGAAATCTCAAAAAATGTAAAAAAAAAAAATCATTGTGCTCAAACAAAACAGTTGTAGGTCTTGTAACTGGTCATTGGCACCAAATTTGGACACACAAGCAGGCCAGGACACATAAGATAATTGTTTATAAGTCAGCAATCTAATATTACTTTTCAGCTGCAATCTTAAACTAGTAGAGTCGTCAGCACGAGTTCAGTGGAAACTGAAAATACTTATCTTTCTCCTTTTTTTTTCCGTAAAAGCCAGAGTTCCAGCTTTCCTACAGCTCACCCTTAATTGGCTGGCCTAGAGGGTTGTTTCCAGCTACTCTGTGGCCAACAACCCTAGGGCTGCTCACTTACAGTATTCAGATGTCTTCTCTTATCAAGTTCCCCACCAATGCACAAATTAATGTTACATCCAGGGGTGGACTGTGAGCTGCTGCCCTGCTAGAAAATGCAGCTCCTGGCTATAGTAAAGAATTAAAGAAACCAAGTTTAAACTAAGAGAAGACAGTTTATTTAAAGATGGTGAAAAAGGGGTAAAGAGAGATGATGGACAGCTACTAGACAAGTAGGGAGCATTTGAAAGCAAAATACTCCTGAGTTGTTTATACTTTTCTATGTTCTTCACATCATTGGCTGTAAAGTATCTTTTTGGGGGGCTGTTGGGGGAACGTGTCTTTTAATAACCAGAAGAACATCCTAATGCCAGGCGTGACGGTGCATGCCTGTGATCCCAGCATGCTGGAAGCTGAGACGGAAGGATCCCCGTGAGTGTGAGGCCAGCTCGAACTGCTTAGCAAGACCTTGTCTCATAAAAACAAAAACAAAAGTCTTAAAAATTACACACAAAGCTGACAGGAATACATTGATATGAAGACAATATGCATTATCGATTGCACTATCACTCAACTAAACATAATTAAAAAAAAAAAAAACTCCTTTAAATAAGCTCATATTTTGATTGGCAAAACGAAACAAACACATACATTCACATACCCAAACAGAAAGGGATATCCTTGCAGTGTTACTATTGGAAAAAAAAAAAAGTAAACTAAGGACATAATTTCTGTTATACCAATTCAAAGAAATTGCTACCAATTTTTAAAATGATGATCCAGACAAGGTCACAAAATTAAAAATTCTTAAGGCAGGAAGAGTATCCTCAGCAGAAACCACCTCAGCTGGCCCCTTGATTTTGAACTTCCCAAACTCCAGAATTGTGAAAATAAATTTCTGTTGTTTAAGCTACTCATTTTAGGATATTTTGTTATGGCAGTACAACCGACTAGTTCAGTATTTTAAGAACTTCTAGCTGTATTGTACAGGTCTGTAACAAAGTTGGAATATTTGTATCAAAATCATATCTTGTCAGAATGAAAGAATGGATGGATTTAAGCAAGGAGTAGTAAAGATATAACTTTCTTAGAAACAAGATATTAGACTATTAGTGTCAGCTCTTTATTTACTTCAGCCAAAGAAGAGAACTGATTAACTCCTGCAAGTGGAAAGTACAAGTTGTAGGTGCAGATACAGTTGGATCCAGGTGCTCAGTCAATGTTACATGGAATTGGACTTGCTTTTCCTGTCATTTGGCTTCTGTCTTCCCTGACTCAATTTCAAGAGGCCCTTTTCACCTGGTAATAGGATGGCTGATGCTGCTTATTTTCCCTTAGAGAAGGATTGCATCTATTTTTCAATGCTTCTCCCAGAGGGCCTAGAATTGATGTCAATTTGCCTAAGGAAAATTGAATAGCAAAGAGAGAGGAAAAAAAAACCAATAGAGGGAATGTGAAATTAATGAGTAGGTTACTACCATAGACCGTGGAGGGTCAGTCTTACTGAGATCCTCTAACATGTAGGAGTACTGTTTACTTCTCCGAAAATATGTATTTGCTTAATGAATGAATGAATGAATGA
The DNA here is from genome assembly GCA_004026905.1 of Hystrix cristata. Classification (NCBI taxonomy): domain Eukaryota; kingdom Metazoa; phylum Chordata; class Mammalia; order Rodentia; family Hystricidae; genus Hystrix; species Hystrix cristata. Next base: position 27,191 of record PVJO010007169.1, on the reverse strand, counting down.
AACAGCTAATGAATGAATAGAGCAATCAGGCAAGCAAGAAATCAATCATTGAATTCATCCGTGAGTGAGTCAGCAGGTGGGAGAACACAGATTAAGGATAGACAGTTATTTATGAGCATAATTTTCATATGTCTTAATTTATTTGAAATTTGCTTGTTTTTTTCACACATCTGAGTACTCAGAGCAAACTGTAAGTAACTCATGCCCACGGTAGTCCCATGATGGATGAGGCAGAAAGCCATCAGTTGGTAATGGGAATGCCGCGCTGAATGCTGTGGAGCTTCCAGCAGACCTGGGAGTGCCCCGTGTTCCCTCAGGGGACCGAATTCTCTTCAGTCTGCATTTACTGAGACCGTCTCTACTTAGATAACATTCTAACCACGAGAATTCCCAGAGTGCAAGAAAATAGAATATGCTCCTCTTTCTGGAAGTATACGCTAGGTAATGGGCAAATGATGAAATTAAAATGAATTTAATTCCTTGGCTTAAAATAAAACATGAAAGATCACTCAGTGGGGTCCCAGACAAGTTAGATCATTTGTTTGGGGGTGACTTGATAAAGTAGTGACCAAGGTGAGATGTCAGCCAGGATTTGTTGGCTCTCAATGCAGAGTTGCATTTGAAGATTACCATTCTATGAGCCTTCAGTCAAGGATTATGTATTTCAGTGAGTTTTCACCCCTCCTTGTACATCAAAGCATGCAGAATGCCTTTCAAACTTTTCTCTGTCTACACGAGGCTGCCACATAATCAGATGGTTTGGAATGAGGTCCTGGCAATTTTCAAAAGTGATTCTGGTGTTCAAGCAGAGCTAATATTCACTAAGAAAGTGACAAGAGAGAAAGAAAGTCCTTTGCAAAGGTTTACTCAGAAGAATCAAAGAATCAGTCACACTTTACTATAGCCCACTCGCGTATTCAAACAGGGAATACAATTTCTACACTTAATGTATTTTCTAATGGAGACCCTGCAGAAGGCAACATCAACAAAACGGCTGATGATTAAGAATAATGCAAACACTTTTCACACAGGCTGATAACAAAGTGACTGAGCTTTCTAAATTCTCCCAGCCAAATGCATTTCTTGCACTCTTGCAACACTGACATTTAGCCAAATTATTCCATCTAAACAGTGAAGCAGGCTTTAATTGTTTTTGAATCATCAGAGTTTGTTGATGCTACTATGATATGTATCTCATTTGCACTGTAGTCCAAGACAGTGTGGAACAACGGCATATTAATTCTTATGGTATCTTGCTACCTATTAACAACGTGGAAGGTTTAATTTAATGTTAGCTGGTTCAGATGTCTGGAGATCTCCAGGTGTGAATGCATATGATTTGACTCTCTCTTCACAAGCCAGGGTTGAATTAGTATCTCACGTCACTGTATCATCTTTTCACAGTTTATCCTTTTTCAATCAGTTTGCTCTTTCACCTTGTTAGTTCTAACAGAAGCGAAGTACAAATGCCAAAAGCTGTTGAATAAATGTAGCATTGAGTCGTATATATTTCAGCTGCAGACAACAAAGTCCAATTCGTTTATGTGGGTAATGTTGCTGTTCATTTTATAGGCCTTAATTAGAACCGATGTTGCTTTTTATCTGCAAAGTTTTAGTATAAAGTAAATGCTCAATTTTTAAAAAGAGAGTGGAGAGACGCTCTTGCGTTTAATCAGGCTAAACAAGCTTTTTAGACAATTTGTTCAGAAATTTCTCTAATTAAAGTCTGCCCTCCAGGTAATGCGCTGATCAGACCTACCAGCGGGTATAAATTAGGGACATTATGCAATTAGCACTAAGACCACAAATGGAAGTAACAGCTGGGTGGCTGGGAGGGAAGCAAACAAACAGCTCCTAGGTGGCTCCTTGATATTAAGGAGAAGGTCTCCTGCAAGACTGTGCTGCAGGGACTAATTCTTTTAGCTGGGCTAAAGGGGTATTTTTCTCCAAGTTCATGTCAAAAAGAGTAAACTTGAGTGTCTCTTAAAACTTTGTTACAGACAAGAACACTTAGCTAAAAAAAAAAAAAACCAGCTTCAGTTCAGAAATGAATATTAATCTATACTCATTTAGAACTGCCTGAATCTTGTTCAAATTAATTTCACCCTAATACCAAAAATTGTTTTTAAAGTTCAGAAGATAAAATAATACATGTTTCTATATTAACCTAACGTTCTTTTAGGAGAATTAAAAGTGAGAAGGCACATGGCTTTTTTTCTTTTTTTATTTGAGCCAAGACTGAAGTCATGGCTGTATAGTTCTCTATTGGAATCCAAGTTTGAAAGTTAGTTTATATAAAAATATATTTGAATTTTTTACACATCTGTTTTGTAAGATTTCCCTACATGCTCAGTTGTATCCATGCCTTCCGACCCACCTACCTCTTGTCTTGTCCCACTTACCTCTTGTCTTGTTCTAGCTTATTGATTCAAATTTAGAAATTTACCTTAACTATCACAGTATTGCATTGAACAGCTTTTAAAAAAAAATAAAAAACAACACTCCCTGAGTTGGTTCTTTCTAATTTCCTAAGTCCCTTCTCATGTCCAACATCACAGCAAGTATTCACACCCTGTACGGAGACGATGCCAGTCGACCGCCAGTCGGTCTATTCTCCAGAGGCCTTTTTGAGCATACACAACCTGGGGTTGGGGGAGACATGAAAGGTGTTTTGTCAAGGGGCTCACATTTGAAGAATGTGGAAATGGGCCAAGTGTCTTTCCTTCAGTTGCCAAAGGGGAACGTTCTTTCCAAGTAGTATTGTGGGGAACAGTATATAAGGAATCTAATGAAACATACTAATTCTTAAAGAAAATCTGAGGCCATTAAAAAAGTGAATGCTGTTTTAATCTTTCTGAAAAGCAGAAAGTATTTAATTCCCTGCTGTTTGTTTATCAAATACTCCTTTTAAGTAACATTTCAACCTTAAATAGCATTTATATCTTAATAGGAGTTCAGCAGCTGAGCTGCTTCTAATTCTGACTCATTTTGAACCCTTATTTCTTCCTGGAGATGTCCTCTCTTGCTGGAGCTCACAGAACAGCCTCTCCTGAGAGCAGGAGTCCCAGCTGATCAGCAGAGGTGTGCTCACCTGAGCCAGGTATTAAGCTCAAACAGCTCAAACACAGCAAGGCACAGTGTTCATTAGAACCTCAGACAGAGGCAGTCGCTCAGGACAGCAATGCCCACTTTGGGGCTTCCTGGTCCAGGCCTCCTTCAGGTGTCACTTGCTAGTTCCAAGTTAGAAGGGCAATGATATTAGACCAAGAGTTTCTTAACAAACATACCATTGACTTGTGACTATAATTTTGGTTGTGGGGGCTGGGCCATGATCAGTCGGATTTTAGCAGCAGCCTGGAAAACACCACCACTATTTAGGAAACAGAAGTACATCCAGACATAGCTGTTTGTACTCGGGAAGACAAAATCACTCCAAGTTGAGAACTGCTGCAAGAGTAAACCACACATAACTTGCTTTGGTTCAGACTGTTTTAAAACTGCAGTTGTTCCAAGCCAGATTACTTGAACCACAAACACTCGTGACCCTGGACTTACCTCACAGTAGGGCCTAAATTGTTTAATCGATGGTATGTGCTCAACTGAAGACCTGCTGGTCAGTCACCAATGTGAAATGAGTTTCATTTTCCTTGAGATCAGAAGTCCCATTACAATAGGTTTTATTATTAAATTACAAGAGAGAGTACTTAACAGACTCAGCCTTGTCCTTTGACACAGCTAATCTGCTTTTATCTAGTTTACAAAATTCCTTTTCATTAATCCATGAAGAATGGCTACAGTGAAAATCGAAGGAGGCATGACTTTGAGAGAATTTGAAAATTAATTAAAATAAGTCACAAATACACATCTATAGCATTCTTTTTATCATTTTGATTTATAATTTCTATGAATTTGGGAAATGTAATTGACCTAGGGTGGTTTTGAATCACAATAAGGAAATAAAAATCATGATTTCAGACCCTACTCATATGTTCATTGTGACGCCAGGTCTGTTTCCTCTTGCCAGTGAAAAGAATGGAGTGCTGAAAAGATTTCCCATGGCTGGCACACTTCTTTGGGTACAGCAGAGGCCTCATGTGCCTACTTACCGAAACAACTCTGTTTTGATTGGAGCCTCGGTATCTGATATTGCCACAAGTAGGTTTCTTTGAAGCACATGCTGAGATGGTGTTTGGGGCACCAGGATTTACCTGAAATCTGTATCCATGAAAGAAAAAAAGCAATGAAAAGATTAAAGGCTCGGTGTTTTTTGGTTTTATATGTTGTTCTTGCTTTTATTTTTTACAACCTTGTGTTCATTTTCAAATTTGCTTGTATTTTGTTTTCTTTGCAGGGAGTCTTTCATGGTCTTGATCTGGTTCTCTCATTTAAAGTCAGTAGTGGAAAGATGCTTATGAAGAATTTAAAACATTTAGAATGTTTAATTGATAAATATAGTACTTTCTCAGCCCTGCAAAATAATCCTAAAACTCCAAATTGGTTTTTCTATTCACTTTCCTGTCTTAGTCCATTTGGGCTGCTATAAAATGCCCAAGATTGAGTAATTTATATGGAACAAATGTAATTCTCACAGTTCTGGAGTCCAGGAAGTCCAAGATCTAGGTGCAGGTTTGGCGAAGGATGCTGTCTGCTTCTCTCATGTCACGCTATTGCTGTGCCCTCTGGAGAGGAAGTACATTGTGTCCTTACACTATGGATGGCAGAAGGGTAAGCCAGAGAACCACCGCTGCAGGCAGCTCTTAGATAAGGCCCTAAACCCCATTCCCTTCATGCAAGCCCTGCTGTCACGTTAGACATTAAGTTTTATCACCTGAACCTTGAAGGGACACATTCGAATCATGGAATCGCTCCATATAATTCCAGAGTTAAACCCCAGTATCTCAAATATTTATTTCAGCAAAGGATATAAACTATTTATACACAAGTGCTCATAATAAAGGAAAATTAAACACTGAAATGGGTACAAAGATGAAGACAGAAAAATTATAATTCCCTAGTTTAGAGAATGGTGTTCAACAGGTACAAATCCCCTGTGATGAATGTTATCATTGTGTACATCTAAAATGTACCATTAAAACAAAAGTTAAACAAACAAATTATACAAATAAAAAAATAGAGGGGGAAAAAAAAGAAAATGGAGTTGAATTCCTGATTCTCTAACATTTCCACAAAGCCAGCAGGATTATTTTATTTTTGAGACTGCTTTTTGTCCCACAATAGCACTCAAAAAAGCTTCCTCTTTCAAGGGATTTCCCATCATGGCTAATTCAGCACTGAATGCAGGAATTGCAGGAGATATGAACAGGTTATATTGAGCCAGGAGGAAAAGACCGTGTGTGTTAGGAATATGATTCTCTAGTTTTAGTGAAATTCCACTAGAATAAGAACATTCAGCTTGCCATTCAGACCTCACACCAACAACTTCTTCCTTAACCGAATCTATTTTTGAACATCATTGTAAAAAGTACCAAATGACACAGTGTATATATTTAAATACATGCATTGGTCAACTCAAAGGTTGAATATGTTAAGCACTTAACCAAAAGTATATATTTGACTTTGATTAATTCAGAGATATTATTAAATCATTTCAATATTTTCCTTCACATTCTAATCTATATTAATTGTGGTTTTCTGGGGCTGGGAATTTAGCTCAGTGGTTAAAGTGCTTGCCTAGCAAGCACAAGACCCTGACCTTGATCCCCAGCACCAAAAAAAAAAAAAAAAAAAAAAAGAGTGTCTTATAGACATTTCAAACTTAGCATGTCTGAAAGTAAATCATCCTTCTATCAACCTGGTCCACTTTCATCTTGGAGAAATTCCTGTGGCATATGCACATTAACAACTCACTCTACTCCCACTCTGACCAAGACTAGATCTATTAGGTCAGAGTACGTATGTTCAAATCCTCCCACTACCCACAACATCTCTGTGACCTTGTATAAGCAAGCAGACTGCCCACTTGCCTCAGTTTCCCCATAGATAATGAAGCTACAGTGGCAGGCATCATAGTTAATAGAGATCACCCTGTGAGGGGCTACATGCATAAAATCACTTTTAAATCTCTTATGAAAAAATAAATGATTTTTATATATGGACTCCATGGTTGCAGTGTTGTCTCTCAGACTTGCAGCAGCCCATTTATCTTGGGTGTCAGTATAGAGAAACTTCTATAATACAGACAATATTATGCATATTGTTATTTGTAGATACAATATGCATTATAACAGAATAGCATGATTCAGCCCTCAAATGTACAGTTGGTTTGAATTTGAGGCACCTGATTGGGAAAAAAAAGAACATGGTAACTCTGTGAGCTGTTGAACAGAATCAAGGGGCAGGGCTTGCACTACAGGCTGTGTGGAGCAGGTGATGATGGCACAGGGCATAAGTACACAGGTCCCAGGTGAGCCCTGTGTTCCTTCCATCACAGTGCCTGGTCCAGCACTGTGCCAGGTGGCAGAGCGAAGAGGTTGAGTGATGAAGGAATAAAAACACCATTGCAACACCCACAGTGCTTTGCCTTTAAGTAATATGAGACCTAGACCGGTTAGGTGTGAAGTAGCAACTGCAGATACCTGCTGTGCAGTTTGAAGGACACACCAGGGTCTTCAGAGTGAGTCTGGCTTGACCTGAGATCCAGTCCTATTTTTATGTACAACTCAGTGAAATGGTGGAATGGGGTGGGTAGTATTGTTGGAAGGAAACACACAGTTAAATATGCACAGATTATATTCATGTAAGTATTTGAATAAACGAAAGGTGATATTATTATGCCTAACTTACTTGTATTTTTAGAAGATTAAATGTGCTAATACTTCTAAGGAACTTAAAAGAGTACCCAATTTTGGCAACGACAATTAAGTTAGCAATTTAAAGTAAGTTTATTCATTTTTTCTCTGTTAGTTGAAGTCCATACTGTTTCACACAAGATCTTTGACCTCCGTGATTTTCCCAGTAGCAGGATTAGTGGCTGGGAAGACAGAGTCACTCAGTGAAGGCAGATGAAGAGAGAAAGAACAACATATTGTGATTAATCACTGCACCCTATTTATCTATTTCTGCCAAATGACCATGCCATTGAATGTTTATGCTGCATAATGCACATTAGCCAACAGGATTACATACTCATATTTCTGTAGAGTATCTAGTACTATTGAGTACTCAGTCTTCCAGGACTGTTGGCATCTTAGTGCATGTTGAAGATGCTCAGTTATTTTTCCCCAGTCCTAGACACTTTGCTGAATTGCTGAATCCAGAGGACTTTTTTTTTTTTTGGTCCTGGGGGCTGAACTCAGGGCCTTCTGCTTGCAAGGCAAAGTACTCTAACCACTGAGCTAAGTCCCCAAACCCCGGAAAACTTCTAAACTTCAGTCGTATCCAGCGAAAAACCCTAAAAAATTAATCCCTCCTAAAAAATTAATTTTGGGGGTGGTATCTTGATTACCAATTTGTCCTTCTCCCCGTGTAATGAGGTAATTTTTCTCCAGGATCCTTCGAGCAGTGGCCCTTGATCAGTCCGCCACAGCCCGGCAGCACGGGGCTTGCTGTCGATGGTCTATTTCCAAAGTGCATGCAGTAATTCTTCCCGTTCCCTTGTCTCTTTCTCCTTTCTCGGATCTCGAGGTAGCCTCGGAGCTTGCTTTGGCCAGCTGAATACCGTGGAAGCAAAATCTTGTGCTTTTTGAGCAAAGCCTCAGAAGACCTTTTGGGTACTGTTTTAGACTCCTGGTACGGTATTCAGGTCCACAGTGTGAAGAATCCTAAGCTCGCCTCCTTGATGAAATGAGACTATATATAAAGAAAGACCAGACAGACAGCCCCAAACTCCGAACGTGTAGGAGGCTGTTCTAACCATCCAATTGTAGTTCAGTCAACAGTGACTATGGCCACATGAGTGAGACCAACAGAAGAACCACCCTGCTGATCGCAGCTCAGACAGCGCTGGTCTTTGCCACTGGTTGTTCAGGGTCATTATTGCATAGCAGTAGGTAGTTAATGCATGTCTTTGAATCGTTAGAAGAACACTTGAATTTGTTTCTTCACTTCAGGAAAATTCCTTGAACTTCTTGTGCAAATTATCTCCTTCACTTTTTGGGTTTTTCAGAAGTCATACCAGTCATATTTTTACGTCAAGCCACAACTATTCTTGTATACTCTTCGTCAAGGAAAATATTATATTCAGAATTTCCCTGTCTATTTATCTATTTATTGACTTAAGAAAGACTATACAAGTGACAATTTCCTTTCAGGAGACTATCTCCAGCTCTGAAGATAAGATGAAAGATTATAAAATTATTAATTTTTTTTTTACTGTCTACCATAGAACAGATTAGTCAGTACTATCTGCTTTTTTATATTTATTACATTTCTAAAATTTTACTAATATAATTCTAAGAATATAGTTTTTAAAATATTTGTTCTAATTTCTAATAACTTCTAAATACTAATTTCTAGAAAAAAATTACTGTTTTATAGGGTATTAATCTCATTTTAAGCTTTGACTATGTCAAATTGCTTCTGAGATAGGCCACTACAATTTATAACACTACAGAAAGTACATAATAATAGCTATCTCATAATTTCTTTGCATTATGGATACAAATATTTTAAAATCTCATAAATGTTTGGTAATGAAAAATAATATTTTGATTGTTGCTCACACTTCTTTTAGTTTAATAATATTGTCATAATATTTTTCTCCTTATTCAATAATTTTGTCCTCTTTTTTTTTTTTTTACTGTGAATTAGACCCTAACGTGCTCATTATTCGTATTAGTTTGTTAGAATTCTTTTTTTTTTTTAGGTGTTGGGGGTTGAACTCAAGGCCTTGCACTTGCTAGGCAAGCACTCTAACCAATGAGCTAAATCCCCAACCCCTAGAATTCTTAATATTTTAATGTTATATGAAATTTTCTTAGTAATTTCTTTATATATATAAAGTAACTGATTTATATATTTATTTAAAATGTTATTAAACAGATATTTATTGGATTGAAGAGCCCACATAATTGTCTTTATATCTTTCCCCATTTTCCTTCTGTCTTCCATTAAAATAAGTTATAAAGGTGTTAATAGAGTTGAGTACAGTTTGAAATGTTCCACAAAAATAAATATCTACTTATTCAGACACAGCCTAGTTTGTAGTGATAAAGGACTACAATTCTGGCTTTCCAAAAATAAACAAGAACTACATCTGGGTGGTCCTGTGCATATGCAAGTTCTTCTGAGTATAGTTAAAAATATTTGAAAAAAATTTCATCTGCACTGAACACATACACATTCTTTCCTTATATTATTCCCTAAATAACAATATAATGACTCTTCTTCTTGCAATATATTGCATTAGGGATTTTAAGTAATCCAGAGATGAGTTAAAATATAAGGGAAAATGGGCACAGGTTATATAAAGGGCCTTAGCACTTGCAGGTTTTGGTATCTGCCCAGGTCCTGGAAAAAATCCCCCACAGTTAGGAAGTTACCCTGATACTAAAACTAAAAGTACACATGAAACACTATGCTCAAGGTTGATAAGGCGGTTAAATGAGCTAAATCCCCAACCTCTACTTCTAAGTAAATATGTTTCCAAGTTCATTTTTTTGTAAATATGTTTCCAAGTTCATTTTTTTAAAGTGTAAAGTAATATTCTGCAAGCATTGGTATTTGTTTTGTTACTAGAGTTGATAAAATGATGCTTGAGGTGCAACTTTGTTGACTCTCCCAAAAGCAGTTTGAAGTAGCAAGATCTCTAAACCACCAATGAAGACAGTTAGGGCTTGCCATAAGTGTCATTTTACATAAAATCATTTTAATTCGTAAATTCCCTTCTGGAATCCATATCAAAATTTCCACAAGAAAAAAATAATCTGGTGTTCCTGACCCACAAAATACTTGGCGTCAGCAGCTGGAGGAGAGTGGATAGGAAGTGGTTATTTGGTGGCTGTAATTCTTGTTCCATCTCCCAGACTGATCTGTTCACCCTCCAGATTTTAATACTGTCCATGTGAGTGTCTAAGCTGATCTTAAATAATATCTTCTGCTTAAAACTAATACCTATTTTTAAAAATACTTCACTGTCTCATTTAGAGACAGAAAGTGATTGGGAGGGTAGAAGGTATTAGAAGGCTTGGTGAATGACTTTCTTGCCTTTTGGAATTCTCAGTGCCAGAGAGAGCTACAACCACAGTTTCCAAGTTTTTGGCTTCATCACAGTCCAAGTCAGACTGCTCCACAGCCCTGTGGAATAACCAGTACCCTGGGTTCTTTTTCTCAGCCAGAATAACATCCTCATCCTGCCACCAGGCTTTTTGGCATGGCCTAATGAACACGATTCTGGCCTGCTATGTGGTGCTGCCTCTCCTACTGCAGATGAGCCCAAAACCTTTTGTAAAGGAGAATTTTGTTGGCCTTTAAAGTGTATGGGTTAGTACCTACTTGCACAACTGCTTCATGACTTATTCAATCAATTAGAAAATGAAGGTACAATTCTTTTTAAAACTCATGTATATAGATTTGTCACCTGCATAGATTCATAGGATTCATTAATTTTGAAAGAGTTTTGCAACTGTCACCTGACTAATGTGGCTTCTTCCCATCTCATGTGTTTCATCAAAAAACAACTGGCTTGAAAGTACTCAGGATAATGAAATAAGAGTTTGAAAGCACAAAGAGAAAATAGGTAGAGTTTAAGACACACATTTGATTTTAAAAACCAACCAACTGTCCTCAAATGAGTATATGCTGAGAAGAATTCCAGAGAATGTTTACAAAATAATTTTTAAAGCTATGTCACAAGGAAACTTACTTGTTAAATCTAAATGGTGAGAGATTCTAAAATAGTAACTTTAAACTGTTTGCTTCCAAGATGTTGCTTGTTTCATAATATTGCTTAAAACACCATGTGTGTTGTTTATGTTAAATTTTTCATCACTAAAGAAAAATAGCATTACTTTAAAAATAATATACATGAATTTATTATTTTATACCCTTAAGAATAATTAAACCTAAGACCTAAGGCATAAAATTTGTTTTGCCTCAAGTATATCTTTTTCTGGCTAGCATTAGAAAATATCAACGTATTTAATAACATTTGACTTTGTAGCCTATATTGTGCAAATAAATTATAGTCTCCCACATACTTTGATATAAATTGTCTAATGGGGATTCTGATTCTAATAAGATACTTAGATAATTATCTGAGAGCATAAGTAAATTAATCATTATCAAACTGGGGTGTGGCTCTGTAGTATAATCCACACATTAGGCTCTGTGTTCAATCTCCAGCATGAAAATGATGATATGTATTATTATCAAATTAAGATCTAGTCAATTAAATTATGTCTAATTATCAAGTCACTGAGAGATGTTGAAAAGATAAGCAAGATAACAGAATCCTCTTGTGGGGATTCTAGGCCCAGAAAACTTGTTCTGATCACTGAAGACCATCTGCCACTCTTCTGGGTCTTGCTAGCCAGCTTACTGCTGGAACAGGCAACTCCATTCAGTCTGGTGTGATAATTAAACAGTTTCTCCGTTTATCATATGTATACGTGTATGCACTTGCATGGGTGTGCACATATGTATACACATGTAGGTCTGTGCATGTGGGAAAGTGTAAATGGCTTATGTATGTGACTTGGTAAGTGATTAGAAAACAAAGCGGTAAACAGGACAGATCCTGGTGTTCTTGTGGTCCCAGGTAAAGAGCTTTGACTTGAACGTGGGTCATAGAGGTCGAATCAGATTGAGTTTGTATAGCCCACTCTGATGCAATGTGAAAGGGAGTTTTATAGGAGAACTAGTAATAGTACAGTTTGGACTAAGAGAGTTTTACAAATATAATCAGGAGTGAAACAAAGGCAAGTATAAGAGGAAAACGGATGAACCAGATAGTTGCAAGTATCCTTCTGTAATCTCAAATTTCATAATGCATATTTATGATCTGATTTTAACTCATTTTTATGAATCACAATAGCCTCACTTTCAAAAAACAATGTAATTTTGTACACAGTTTTAAAAAGGTAGAATGGTGGCTTTGACACTATAATCAAAGTACAGTTCAAGTCTGTAATTCCGCAAGGAGCTTCTTATAATTATCCACATTCTCTCTATCCTTGGATAGATTTGCCATCATGTTATTCATTTATTAACAGCACAACAGACTTTTCATTATTAGCTTCATTTCCTTTTAAGCATTCGTGACTTTATGGTCTGATGAAAATGATCAGTAAATATTTGTTGAGTGTTAGGGAAGTCAGATGATATGTATGAATTATCTGGATGATTCTGAGTTAGAGTTCACTTTGCCAGTATCTAAGACTAATACACTGCCTGTTTCTTTTTCATCCTTGTGAGGACAGAGAACATCCACATCTAGCGAAAGACATTCACTAGTAGAAAGCAATCTTCAGTATTAACTCGGGTTACTTGGAGATTAAGGCAAACTTCCAAGAGTCATTCACCTAACAGCATGATTAATTTGGATGATTCTGAAGATCCTGTTTTAGTTCTTGGGATCATGATGTTCAAACACACTAGTGGTCCCCGCATCACTTCTAGCCTGGCTAGAAGAGAAGGAAGGGAATGGAGATCGGCTTTGGTGGTCAATCCTAAACAGTCTTCACGGAGAAGTTGTTTGTGTGCTCTACACTGTGAGTGACCCGGCAACTCAGGCTTGCTTTCTGTGGGTTTTCATGCATAGCCTCTTTATCACTTAATTCTTCTGAACTGAAATGACTGGGGAGTGGTCAGCAGTCTTCTTTAAAATGTTCACAAAACAGAATCTACATAATTGTATAGCTTCTGTTTAAATAGTAGTCTAAGGATTACTGAGAAAATAGAATAAAGCATTGCAATGGTTAATTTGGGGTGTCAACATGACTAGACTGAATTAGATACCTGGTTAACTACTAGTTAACTGGTAATGTATAATTCTGGCTGTGTCTGTGAGGACATTTCCAGAGAAGATTAGAATCAGCGTCAGCACACGGAGCAGGGGAAGACCTGCTCTCTGTGTCAGCAGCACTATCCGATGGGCACGGGGCTCAGCTGGATCAGAAAAGTGGAGAGGGGGCTCTTCTTTCCAAAGCAGGTGCGTTTTCTCCTCCTGCCACCCTTGCACATCAGACTCTAAGGCCTTTTGGCCTTTGAACTCTAGGGCTTGTGTGAGGAGCAGTATGGGGCGCCCTGGCCTTAGGCCTTAGATTTGGGGCAACGCCATCTTCCTCCGGTTTTTGAGGGTTCAGGCTTTTTGGATGGGGCCATGCTGCCAATGTTTCTGTCTCTAGTTTGCAGGCAACTACTGTGAATGCTTCAGCCTCTGTAATAATAAACCCAGTCTCCTAATAAATATATTCTTATATATAAACATCTTAATATCCCTGTTTGTCTGGAGAACCTGCTAATAGAAGAATATTGTTAAAGTAGTGACATAAATGAAATAAAAAATAAATAGAATAGAATGACAATGATTACTTGTGGATTTTTTTCCGAATTTTTAAAAATTGTGACCGTAATTTTAGCTGTTGTCCAATGCTTCCTCCTCTTTCTGAAAACAAAGTATTTTGAGAAGTATTACTTTTTTACCCATGCAGTGTTGCAAGAGGTTATATTTAAATAGATTCAGTTGGTTGTTGGGTGAAATGATTAGCAAGCTTTGAGAAAATAAATTGCCAAGTAATAAGAACTCATCCATTTCCCATGGTGCGTGGGCTTTGCTTTGTGACTTTTTGAGAATCCAGCCATTACAGAGAGTCACATAATAAAAATGAGAATCACTTTGCATGCTCCTCTTTCCAGAAAGGCAAACACAATGTACAGGCAAAGCATTTGCTTTTAGCATCTTAAATTTACTGTGAAGTTGTAATATGATTGCCTTCAAGTTCTTTTAAATTAATATTTAATATTGTGTATGTGGTGTTAAATTTTGGCTGTAATATAAGCTTATGAAAAGTTAATAGAGAAAATTGAAATAAAGTGTTTGGCAGTCAACTTTGCTCTTGTCTTCTCTGAGCATGAGCTGGCCTGAGGACACAAGAGAGTCTGCTAATCAGCCACTGAAATTTCTCTGTCTCCTCCAGGACAGCGTGTGGCTCGCACATGGCTTAAAAGCAATACAGCTCTCAGCAATTCAGCTGGTCCATTGAAAGATACAGCAGTATGAATATTTGCTCCAACAGGACAAGTTATTTCTGTGGTCATGTGGAAACCAGTACAGATATACCCAGCTCACAGTTGGTCCAAGACAAAGTGTCTTGATGGGCGTAATTCTCCTGTTCATAGATTCCATTTGTTGTTTGAATCAATTAAGTGAGAGACAACTTATAATCTTGTGAATATGTGATGTAAAATTTTTCATTAAAATGCACAGTTTTTCATGTTTTCATAATGCCATGTTAATATTTCCATACCAAGAATAATGGCAGTTCTACAAAGTGTTTGGATAGTTGCTGACATATGTAACTATCTCATATCTTGTAAGATGAGCTAGGAGTTAGATCACTAATGTGCTAAAAGGAAATTTATCATTAGAGGGCACATGTAAGAAACATGTGGTACAAAAAGCTTTGCCATGGTGTGTAGATTCTGCTCCATTTACTCAGGACAAGGCAAGATGGAAGGAAGTTCATTCAAAATGAATACTATGTCATTCCTCTTCCTTTTCGTGATCTCATGAGAATGAAGATTAATTTGCATAAAAAGCATAGTGGCTTATATTTTAACATAATTCTTATCAGGTACTTGTGACATAGAGTCTTATTAGGGTTTCTACTGTGTTGTTGTCATTTGGTTTGGGGTTGTTTAAATTCAGTATTTATTTTATGGGCTAGATACGCCCCCTTAGTCTGCAGATGCTGTTAAATTTATTATCACATCTCTACAACGTGGCATGATTTCTGTAACAAAAGAAATGCTTAACAAATATGTTTTTATTGTTTTGTTCTGGAATGGAAAATGAATATTATATTTACATTCCTATTCATAAGAACAGATCTCTTGTTTTATATAAATTTTACTTCACACTTAAAAAACTCACTTATTGTTCAGAATGAGAAAATGAAATAGAAAGCAGAAGTAATAGTAAGAGTGCCTTTGCTGTTTATATGTGATAAATCTATCTTTAACAAATTACTTCTCCTGAAACAAGTAAGTAAAATGGAAATTTGAACAGAAATATGTGAACACTACAAAAAAAAGTGCTGTCTTGTGTATCACACACACACACACACACACACACACACAAACACACACTTCATACATGGTAAGAGCTTGGAGGAATATTTTACCTGGCTTACTCGACAGAAGTGATTACTTATAGAAGGGTCTGTGTGAGGCAGTGGACTTTACACCCAAACACTTGGATTTAAATGTTGGGGCATCTGATACTTGCTAGTTTTGTAATATTAGGCATGTTGTTTAACTTCTTCAAGTTTGTTTCCCAATCTATGAAATTGTACAATAACACTAATTGATAGGGTTAATGATGATAATGAAATGATGTGCCTAAGATATGTGTTTTTGTGAATAGACCATGGCTGTCCCATCATTCTATCAATTATTTCCTCATGAATCATCTATGGTAATGAGGTACCATTTTACTTATGGTTTTATTGTGCATGTGTTTTCATAGACATGCTCTAACGGACTTTAAATTTTACAATGAATTACTGTCAAAGTCAATAAAGTTGCAGCCTGTTGCACTTTGTCTTTTATGAGTGTTTGATGAATGAAAAGCAGCAATGTGACATTGTAAAAGCAGCTTTGCAATAGAAGAAAAGTGAACCAAGTTTTAAATCTCTTGCCTGACACCCTTTCACTGTTGAACTGGAACCTGTCACCTGGTATTTTTGGCCTTGAGTCACTTCATCCTGTAAAGAGGGACTGCATGAGCTCACCAGATGGAGGAAGAAATCTGGGCCAAACTGAGGGTTTTCCAGTCCTTCAAAGATCTGAATTTCATAATATCAGGAATAGCTTTTTCGTATTTATTTCTCTTACTCTTTTTAAAGATGCATTCATCATGGGCCACACGAAAAGTAGACCAGCACTGTCCAATAGAATTTTCTGTAAAGAAGCGAATGTTCTATGTCAGTAATCAATATAGTAGCCACTATCACATATGGGTGGCTAAGTGAGCATGTGATATACTGCTGTCAGGACAGAGGAACTGTCACTTTTTATTTTATCTATTTTTTGGGGGAGTGGGGGGTGACATAGATCAAACTCAGGGCCTCACACTTGCCAGGCTATTTTATTTTAATTTAAGTTTAGATATAGTCAAGCACATGTAGCTTGTACCTTTGTGCAGGATTGAACAGATCAAACTATAGAAAAGTGTCAAGCCTGATACATCCCACAGACCTACTTATTGCATTAAAATAAATTTGGCAAATTATTAGAAAAGTTTGCCCATATTTAGAGTAACAACATATGTAAGAAACTTCATGACGGCAGATAGATATTTTGGAAGGGAATCCATTGCGGTCATATGTGATATAGACTTAGCATGGCAAACCACCATTTTCTTTAGTTAACTGGTGCATTTTAATTGATAAATATGAATTATATATGTTTACCATATATAAGATGTTGTTTTGAAATATATATAAATTGTGCATTGGGTAAGTCAAGCAAATTTACATATGTATTACATCCCAGACTTATCATTTGTGGTAAGGATACTTGAAAGCTACACTAACCAATTCCCAAAAATATAAAACTGTGGTCACCGCGTTGTACAATATATATTTTTAAAATGTAGTTCCTGCTACTTTTTTCTGTTGTAATAAAAATGAATACACATATGAAAACCTCATGGGTTGTGTTTACCATCCCATCTTAAATGCACTTTATATCTGGGCTGTCAAACAGTAGAGGGAGAAATGAAAATGTGAGAATTTTTAGGAGCAGACGTTGAAAATTTGTAAACTCTGTAGCCCTAGTTTTTGACACTGTACCAAACAAAAAAAATTATTTTGAGTTATAATGGACTATATAAAGGAATGTTGGAAAAGCAGATGAATTTTTAATATTTGGGAAACAGTATTGAAATTCTGTGGTCATTATCAATATTTAATCTTTTTACCTGTTTAATACATTACACATTTAGTAGTTTAAGTTAAAAATGAATACAAAATCTAAAATTTTTGTTGTGCAAAGATTTTCATTTATTCTTTCCTGTAACTTTTTCAAAATCACAAAACAATTATTTCACAGTGTTTTACTACATTTCACAAAGCACTTCTATATGCATATATCATTTGGTTACCTTGATAGTGTTATGGCTCAGGTATCAGAGTGGTTGTGGTTTTGCTTTGTGTTGTTTTTAAAACAATGAAAGTGAAGCTGGATCAAGTTACTCTGATTGCTGCATCACAAAGAGTTTCAGAACCAGAACCCAAATTTTCTGCCTTCGCTTCTAGATGCTTGCATTTTCTACCTACCTGTAATCCTAATTAGGTGATTTTCATTCAAAGAATCGCTATGCCACTGAAAGGGCTTCTGCTTTCTGGTCTAACGTGTGCTGTTGTTAGTTGAGCAGTACTTTACACCAGGTGAATTCTCCCTCTGGAAACTTGCAGGGATAAACACCAACATTAAAATGCGTGATTTATTGTTCTGAGAATCATTCCCTTTCTCAGATGCTTTGTGCATCATACTTGTTTTAGAGTTGTTTTCATTTTATTTTGAATTGATTTGTTTTGCCCTCTTTGGCCTCCAAGAGAGACTGCTTCCTAGGAGCCTGTGCAATGTGGACTGTATTTAAGAGTACACTAGAAAATGCAGTTTCCAGCATAAGTCTGGCTGAGATGTCCTTCTGTAGACATAGAACCTCTGGAAGTATCTGCCGAGCCCGGGAAGCTTTTATTGGCAGTTTATTGGGAATGGAGGCGAAGCCCATATAACCGAGTGCCTTACCAAGGTGTAGAAAGTCTGTAGCATGATGTAATGGTAAGCACTTGATGTTTTCTTCAGATTTTTTTCTCGTAAAAGGAGCAGTCCTTAGTGGAAAATCATTCCAAACAGATGTTCTTAACTCCTGCATGGGTACTGCTTATATTTGGAGTATGCAGGTCTGACCACTCTTCACAGAGCGCCTAACTCAGGAGCTTCGGCCCTCTGTGCAGCCTGGATCTCCTCAGTACAGCGAGATTATTTACGGTGTCAATTCAGACGTTCCTCACAGGTTACCAAGTTGAGAAAATGCTTAATGTATCAAACTGTCATGAATTACACATTTTTTTCTTCTTTTTAAATAGCAGACAATGTAATTGTGAGAATAAAGTCATAAAATGTGAAAAGGTTAAAAATGAGCAGAAATCGTTATCAATTCCAGGATAGAATATTCAGATAGATCGATAAATATGTGTGTATATGTCCAAATGAATACTAAAAACAGTTATGCATACGTTTACTAGGACAGAAAGTAGACACACAAATACAAAAAATGCAAAGATAGTTAAGGAGGAAAAGTATTACAAAATGGCATCTATTGATTCTTTCTGTACCAAAAATGCTTTTCTATGCTGTTATATTATGTGGTATGATCAGGATAATCTGACCTGAATACATGCAAAATTAGAGTTGTGGAAAGACTAGTAGTTATTCCTTTTGAAAAATACGTTCTTTATTCTAGATGCTGTAGTAAAGATTATAGTCAGACAGAAAGAAATTTTAAATCGAGTTGTTAATAATACACTACAAACAAAGCAGAAAACACCAGCTTGACTCGCAAAGGAAGGAGCAAGGACAAGGCTGCCTGATTGCTTGAAGGGCTGTTTAGACAGGACTGGGTGACTGATAAGAGTTTCTGTTACACAAGGTCACAGAAGCTGAGCATCAGGGAGGAGGAAGAGAAGTGAGTACAAGAGAGCTCAAATTTTATCCTTTTATTTCTCATTCCATACCATTCTACCAGTATTTCTGACTTTCTCAACTCTCTCCTTTCTTCAGGGATCTTTGAGAGAACTGTTTTATCCTCACACAGCACTAGATCACAGTCTCAGTGATCCCACCAGGCCAGCAAGAAGGAAAAGCCAAGAAATCCCAGGCAGAAACTCGAGTCCTCCAACCAGGGAGCCAAGGCTGATCTCTGCCTACCTCCAGCCTTCAATCTGAAGAGCGAATAGCAAACCACAATTCATGTCAGCTACTGCTATTTCAGGGGTTCTACACTGGCAATCAAATATAGCCACCTTGCTATTCTCTGACAGTTCCAGCAACAGATTCAAGAAAGACAAAGGAAGGAAAGATAACAGAGAGGAAAGAAGAAAGGGAGGAAGGGAGGGAGGGAAACTGGAAGAGAGACACAAAGAAAGGACAGAAAAAAACAAAAGAAAGAACATAAGTAATCCTCCAAGACTCATGAACATAGACTGCTTCAGCTTCATCCCAGTGATGAGGTAAAGGAAGCTCTATCAGGTCGAGAACAGTGTCCAAGGGACACGCTTAAGATGCCATAATGATTTGTCTCTCTCGAGCCAAAGTCCTTGTTGTTAACTTCTCTGCCATGTTGCCTTTGACTCACCATGGAAGGAGCACAAAGGTAGGCTCAGAATACGAGGCAGATGTAACTGGGGGTGGACTACAGGGACGACCAAAGTGGACAGGGTAGCTGAGCATCTCCCCAGTCAGTGGGCAAGTGAGTGTTTACCAAGGAGTTCAAGGGAGGCACCTGTGGCCAATGAAAGGCAAATTCCCAAAGAAACAGCAGTAAGCTAAGCTCTGTAAAAGGTTGAGAGACAGAGGGTCATTGAGTGCGGACTAATGAAAGATGGCGGAGGGGCAGGTAACAAGGACCACACTCAGGGTTCCAGGCCAACAGAGGGACAGTATATGAACAGCATCAGGAGTTCTGAATATGCACCATACCCCAGAAACTCAGAACATTGTCCAAAGGAGATTTCTACACTAAGAAATATGCTCTGTATCTATGTTAATACAGAAACCACTGGCCACATCTGGATTTGACATGTGGCGAGTGCAACTAAGAAACTGAATGTTTAGTTAAATTTAAATAGCCACATATATCTCATTTTTTTGTTTGTTCGTGTATTTATTTTTGTCAGGCAGCATAGACCAGAGGCAGTAAGATCACAAGGAGAGGTAGTGTATGAACTGGCATTGGGTTGACATCAGGTGGTAAGAGAACATAAACTTCAAAACACAGACTTTGTGCTCGCTTTGGCAGGACTTATACTAAAATTGGAACGATACAGAGAAGAGTAGCATGGCCCCTGCGCAAGGATGACATGCAAAACACAGATTTTGCCAAGAATTGGGTTGAGGTTGGATCATGTAGGGAAAGCTGCTGTCCCAGGAACTTTTCTATATGACTGAGAACAAAGAAAATTCTTGCTTCTTTCTTATCAGGAAGCTTGCCTACTATATTTACTCTCTTTCATTTATTTTCAAGCTTATGTTCCTCTCCCTTTTATAATCGTGATTTTGTCTGTCTCATCAAAAACCAAAAAAAAAAAAATTGCCAATAATAAAAACAGAAATATAACATCAACATCCCATATCCCTCTACTTACTCCTTTATCTCCTACTCCTGCAGATTGCTAGTCTTTTAGAAAAAGCACCGCATAACAAGTATTTTCCCATCTTTGTCCTTTATTCATTCTCATTCCACTGAGGATAGCCACCTTGCTGAAAATATGCTCATTCCAGTGAAAATATCCATGTCGACAAATCCAAAGATGCTCCTAAATTTTAATGCTAATTGAGTTGCCTGTCAATATTTACCTGTGTGAAACACTTGCACAATATCTCTTCCATTGTCTTCCATGACATAATACTGTTTTTTCATCCTTCCGTTTTGCATCTATGTTTTATACCCTTTTTCCAGCTCATTTTTCTAGTTTTGTATGTTGGGGCTCCCTGGGGCTCCTTTAAAAGCTCTCATTTTCTCCCATCATAAACACTTTCTAGTACCTCTCGTTCATTGTAAGAATTTGTATCAATACTAATAGATAACTTAATGTCACCCTCTGGCCCACGGACTTCAAAAGTATTAATCTATTCAACACAACGATGTTACAAGGTAGATTCTCCTATCACCCACGATTTACAGATAAGAACAGAAGACTTAGAGACATTAAGTAGTTTGCTCAAAGTTTGGCATCTGGTGAGTTACAGGATGGAAATTGAATTGAAGCAGTGCAGTTCTAGGGTCTGTTCTTTAAACCTCTGTGCTATGCTGCATACATTATGATTCCAAGTATTCCTCTCCGTTTCCTTCTACTGCTGTACTTTAAGTATAGAAACTGGCCCATGCATGTCCATCCAGATAATCCACTATCCAGTACAAACGTTTCTGTGAGCTCCATCAGCTGACCGCTTGGGAGAGTCCAGTGCTTTCTGAAACTGAACAAGACAAAATGAACCTATTAGCTCAACTCCTACTTCCTGTCTCAGGTAATGCACATTACCAACTACCTGAGAGGCCCCGTCAGAATCCAGCTGATCCTTGCTGAGTGTCATTTCACACCTCACCCAGTCTTCCCTTTTACATGCCCTGGTTTCTTGCCATAGGTCACAGCTCTATCATTTCTCACTAGAAGTGCTCTAATGCCTCTTATCTGGCTGGTCTTTCTCAAGACCACCCAGTACCCGCAACACACCCTGCCATACACACAACCCGGCCTTAAAACTGTCACTAGTTTCACATTTCTCAGATGCAAAACATGTTAGCTCTTTTGCTTATTTAAAAGCAGTTAGTAGCTTCCTGTCACATAAATTTTAAAACTCACAAAAGCTTGAACATGGCCCGTGAACTTCACCAGTGGCACTTTCCTATCTGTCCAGCTTTGTCTCCTGACCACACCAGCAGTGACCTCCTGTAGCATCCCCCTCAGTTCCCTCTGCACTGTGTGCTGCACTCCTTTCCTTCTTGTTCCACTGCTTACAGGCACTTTGCCTCTTGCATGCCCAGCTTGTCTCATCCAGGAATTCCTAGGACTTCCTAGTCTGTATCCCCCTCTTACCATGTATAGCATCTTTTTTTTTTTTTTTTTTTTTTTTTTTTTTTGGTGTGGGGGATCGAACTCATGGCCTTGCACTTGCTAGGCAAGTATCTTAAAGGTGTAGAGTAGCTTTTATTTTTCAATTTTACAGTTCTGGCATTTCCCCACTACTTACAGGGAGGGGCTGTGTAGCACCCTCTTACCCCTGTACAGCACTCTATTGCTTAGATCCCCAGTAAATGTTTGATGAATGGTGAGTTGATGCTATTACTCTTTCTTAGGACTATCACAGCACTTGGGTTAAAAACAAGAATGAATGGGAGTCTGCAGTAAGTAAACTTACAGTAAGAGGAAACATCCCCACCTTCCCACCGCTTGTATTAGTCCTGGAACTCTTCTCTAAGCTTGCATAAGCTTGCATTTTCTTGCATCTTGGGGAGGGAAGTACCACCCTGGAGACGATTTCCCTTTGGTAAGGGGCGTTGGCTCCGGGCAGAGGAAGGACCACACACAACCAGCAACACTCTGAGATTTTCCTTCCTGTTTCATCCCCTACTGCTCCCACTTCTGGAATGTCTTTAACGTCTGGGGGGAAATCCTGAGAGAGTTACTAGAAAACATGTGGAGAGCCCAGAAAATGGATGGCTTTCTTTGAAGATCCAGTCTCTCCGCATTTTTTAAAGCACAGTCAGTGTTATTTTGTGTTCTTAGAAAGAATGCGGTAGGGAAAATGTGGTGATTACCCATACATAATGCCCTCAATTGTATTTTATGACAAAAACATTGTGTAGCTACTATGAACTAGGGGAAGGAAGTGCTCTTCCCAGTCGCCGAGCAGCAACTATTTCAAAGCGTGACTCTACTTGTGTGGGCAGCATACACCTGGAGACTACTCAATAAAGCTACTAGGACTACTAATAATGGCGATAGAGCCAATGTTTTACTGTGCTTGTGATTCACAACTCATTATTCTGAATGCTTTACATATACTAATCCATAACTCAATAAAGTAAACATTAGATATAAGTCTTTTTAAAGAAGTACTCTAATTTAGGTGATTTTAATGTTTATTGTTTTATGGATGATGAAATTAAGGCCTGGAAATGGTAAGGTCTTCCTTAACGTTCCACAGCCAGTTATTACAAAAGCCGCGAGTCCAGGGCATTCGGCACAGCATGATGGGATCACAAAGAATTCTATACAGTAATGTTTTCAGGGATGAAAATGTCTTTTCCCCTCCTACTGCTCCCATCAGGAGACTGCATCCCGAATTTGGCAGCCTTGTGGAGACCCAACTTCTTCACTAATCCGTTAATATGTTCCTCTTAATGTATAAGTGTGCCTAATCATCATTAGATATAAAATTAGTATAATTCAACTCACAGGGGTAGAATATTCCTTAAGCTGACCCAAATCAAATCCATCTTGCCCCAGTAAGAAATCATCACACGTAAAGCAAATATTTCATTGTGCCTGTGTGACGCTCTGATTTTAAGAAGAGGAACTCCACCCAGCCATCCATTCATTGGTGGCGAAATTGCTGCCATGTGGCTGGGAGGGTCTTAGGACCTTAGCAGGGAGATGTAAATGTGATCAGAGCCCTGCCCCCAATTTCATGTGGTATCATGAATCAATTATTGTACCTAGAGTGAAATATATTTTCCATTGATTATTTTTTTTTGTGCTTATTTTCCATGACTTTTCCTTCTTATGAAGGTTGTTTTTCTTTGCTTTGTCTTTGTGAAAAACCCAAGCCATAAATACCCATAAGAAATGGAAAAGTAAGTGATAAGGAGTTGAAGAGATATTGGTGCGACAAAAGTGATGTTCAAGAAGGTAAATATATGACTACAACTAATTGCAAATAAAAGACATGCTTGGAGAAATGTAAAGGCAGTTGAACAAGAGAGGGCACTGGTGTCTTGTATGGGCCAGTTAGGTATCTTTGGGAACAACAGTTTACAATAATGTCCAGTTCCTAGTTGGAAGATCAGAGCCAGACCTGTTACATGGGATTTCCCTGGAGGAAAGGGAAAGGACAATGTTGGTAGGGCTTAATTCAAACCAAGTCTGGGTTAAGCCCAGGAACTGGATGGAACGTAACCCGAAAGTGGCCAGGCTCTTTCCGAGAAAATTCTTAAGGCAATCTGTGGTCATATACCTTGAGAAAAATGACAGCGCATCGAATATACACATTGAAGGGAGCCAGGGAAATGTGAGAAAGCAAAAATGGTGGCAGGAGGGAGTACAGAGTAGGATAAAATGAGATAATCTTGTTCTTCTTAGTACTTTTGTTTGCCTTCTTTTTGCAAATAATAGCCATGCAGAGGATTAGAGAAATGCTGTTTGAGCTTTGATAAAGGGGCGAAGAAGGCTGAGGATGCAGGAAACCTGGCACAGAGGTGACAGTGAAGTTGGAGGGGGAGAAGCTCCCAAGGAAAGATTAAGCTGGACACTGCAGAGGCTCAAAATCCATTAAATATCTGAGTTTTATATTCACATGAAAATAAAATGTAAGAGTTCTACTGCCTGGCTGGCTTGGAAGCATCAAATTCAAAGCGGGCAAGCATTATATGCTCTGAAGTCAATTTTAGCTTGGAACTCATGTTGACCTTCCAGACAAACAGGAAATTTCACAAAGACCCAGAGAGCAGAGAGAAAAGGGCTGTATTCTGTGATAGCACACGAGATGTTCAGCTCTGTGATTCCCACTGCCCAATAAAGGGCCGGCTGCTACAGTGCCATCCGAAACCGGAGTCCTTACTAGTTAAGAGCTTTGGGAAAATCATACAATAAAGAGTATATTTTAACCTCAATAGAATGCAGGCTAGAAGAAAAAAATCCCATGCTATTTGTTTGTTTAGAGACCTCAAGGAAATAAAATAAAATATGAATCATTTCCTAGTGGATTGCATGTAAGAATGTAGAACAAAGGGATGTGTTTAGGTGTGGGGAATGAGAACAGTGGAGGAGGGGCCGAGGAAATGGAAGAGAGAAGAAAAAAAAAAGGGAGAGAAAAAAAGGGAGAGAAGAGAGAAGATTACTGGGAAATGTCCCTCCTGTGCTAAGATACTTTACATATATTATCAAATTTAGTGTTACAAGTCCCCTCATAGGTCTCATAAGTAGGTTCTACAGTTATACCATTTTAGAGAGGAGGAAAGCCAGGCTTTGAGGCAATATGTAAGTTGCCTGAAGTCTCATAGTTAGTAGGGACTAGAGCCAGTTCTTCAACACAAGTTTATCTGCTATCAAATCTCATACTTGCAAGTAAGCTCAAGGGGACATTATTAAATGATTGCCATCTGTATCCCCTCTATCTAAGATGGTTATGTTTTTGCCAGACATTGAGCCTACAGGCGCATCCAGTGGCTTGGTTACTGGGAGAAATTTTGGAAAGATGAAATTTGACCAATTAGTTTATATACTTTATGTTAATAGAGTTAAATGTGATTTTAAAAAATATCCTTTTCTCCCAGTTCCATTCAATTGTTTTCATAAAGTTGATGCAGTCCTATGAAATATAAAAAGATTAAGAGTGTGTAGGTCCTTGAAGAAGCAAGAAAAGAAAGGAAGGAACTTTTTGTGGGGAAAAACACCACCTACTCATTTAAAACTGAAAACAGAGAAGCCTGCATTTCTAGTGGCTTCCTAGAGAGGAGTCTCTGTTTCCCGCTATTTGAGAATGATTAATGAATTGACCTCCCATGTGCCACTTTGAAAACACACCAAATGTGCTTAGTTTGGCAGACTAGTAGAGGAAGAACTGTTCACATAGAACAAAAAAAGGCTTCTGTTTGCCAGTAACTATTAACTTGTGGCTGTATCAACACTTGTGCTGCTAACAATAATCTTATCCAAAAGTCTATTCTTGTAGAACCTTGGGGGTTGAAGAAATATTTTATTGGCAGCATCCCTAAGCCTATAAGTAGCAATATGTTTTGACAGAATGAAGCCAGGCAGTTCTTACCTAGTCTTGGGTTTACTTTCAGATCTTTTGAGTCTGGAAATGAAAAGCACCCCCAACACTTCTACCAAGAAACAGGTTTCACATTCAAACTCTGATGTCCTAAACTTCCTTTAACTTTTCGGTACTCACAGTTTCTCTAAATTCATGCCTTCTAGGCTTCTGAATCCAAACCTCCCACATGGATGCATTTCTTTTTTTTAAACTCAAGAACAAAAGATCACTTTGTGGTCGCAAGATTACATCTGTTGTGTGATCTGTTGTCATATGCTGGTTTTCAGTTTGTGGAGAAACTATAATCCTGTTCTTAAATTGAGAGTGGTTTGGTCTTGAAATGGTGCCCACAGCTAGAAAAGAAGAAAATAGTGTGCAGTGGCACACTAAATTTGTAACAGACGATGGAAACAGTAGCTTAAAGCTCACATAGAGAATTTCTCCTCGGAATAAATCATTGCTGTGTACTGGGTCCAGGAGGGAGTGTTAAGACAAGATACTGTTATAAACGAGCAGTGGTGGGTTCTTGTCAGTAAGCCAGTCCACGAGGCCAGCAAACTGTTGACACTATCTTAATACCTACCACTACTACAATTCTGACTTATGCTTCTGGGGGCTTTGGTGTCATTTGTTCCACATATTTACTGAACAGGTATCCACAGGTGGTTGTAGTTTACGGAGAAGTGTGCTAGAATCTGGAACTATGAAACAGAGGCACAAGTTCCCTGCCCCTAAGGAGCTCGTATTCTATGTAGGTGGAGACAAGGGCAGGGTATGAGGAGTCCTGTGAGAAGGAAATGCTAATAGTGTTGCTGGACCAAAGATAAGGGGCACCTGGTCGGGACAAGGCGGGCAGGAAAGAATGGGATTCTTCAACTCAATTTGAAAAGAAGAGTAGAACTCAGAGATAATACTTCCAGGTATGACGGGAGGCCATGTGAGATCTTAATAAAGTATAATGGGCTCAGTAAACTAGGAACAAACAGTGAGGCATCGTACAGTCATGTACGCAAAATGCAAAAGAGAAGGAAATTAAAAGAGTTTTAGATTCAAATTGTATCACTTTTTATTAGCTATATGATCTTGTTCATATCGCTTGTGTTTAATTACCAATTCATTCACTGAACATTCATTACAAACACATTGCATTGAAGTTCTGACCCTAATGACAGAGAGTGATAAAAGGGAAGAGTAGTAATGAGATAATATAAGAAAGAAGCCTTACTGAGTCCTCCACACAATAGAGG